>JAHWFP010231750.1:19239-51486 GCA_023313725.1 Lithobius niger | reverse complement strand
GGTTCACAAGAAATAACTAAATACAGATGCAAACCTATTTACGTTGCTTTTTGGACTTATATGTCAGACTGCCTGAGCGGGAAATCGAACCCAGGACCTTTCGAATCGAACCCAGGACCTGAGGCCGTGTCAGTCTGGCTCAGCGGTAGGACCTTGGCCTTTGGTTACAAAGGTCATGGGTTCGATTCCCCGCTCAGGCAGTCTGACATATTAGTCCAAAAGGCAACGTAAATAGAGTTGCATCTGTATTTAAATGATTCAGACCGTGTTTTCAACAAAGAGGCACAGTACTGATGACGCCATGTTTTTTCCAGTCATAATATTTTCGTACGATCTTGGCCTCCATGTCTATTAACCCAGCATCTACCAAATCTAATGGAAGCTTGGGCGAATGATAGCGGGAAATCACAGTATTTTCATTGAAACGGGAAGTCACGTCTATGCTCTATAAAACCAGCCATAGACCGGGGAGGGGGGGGGGGGGAGCTGCCCTAGTGTTTACAATGGAGTAAAAAGCACGGTAATAGATTATGTCTACAAACATAAAACGGATTTGCATACACCGTGCCTTGCGATGTGGCATCCCAACGGAGCAGGTGGGTCGTTGCTTTTCGGCTGCCATTTCTGCCTCTTTTGTGGGGATAAATTGGTGGTTTTTATCCGCTTTAAATGTCTGTTTTATGCTTTTGATGTAGGTTGACTTGATGGCTTTTGCCATGCTTTAATTTTATTGCTAACCTGAAGACGAAAATTGATAATTTTCGAAACGTTGTTTGTATTTTTATGTAACACTGCTTGGTTTGCCTTCACATAATCTAGTGTTTACAAACGACTAAACCAGTAAACTTGCAAAGCTGACAGCACAGTCTCAAGAGGAGCAAAGTTGGGTCAATTAAAGGTCAAATAAAATATATTAATAAATAATAATTGTAATAGTAAGTGACTTTATGCAGTAAGAAAAAGCAGCATGGGCAGAGACGGGAAACAAGTCAAGAAGTTTGCTTCTTGAAAACAAGTTAAAAAACAAACGAAAATACAAAATACAAGTCTACCTGCGAGAAATCAATACGATTTTATAAAACCCTCTTGATATTGACCACGCTGCATCCGTACAACGACGAATTGTTTACAAAGCGTCTCAAGGGTTTGGGGATTTGCTTTATACTCTTTACGCTTAACCACCCTCAATTTGTACGCTTTATAGAAGTGCGCAGACTGAAGTCTGATCTCATCTTGACATGCCTTATCCTACATGACATGCTGACCTCCCTCTTTTCGAGGCATGCCCTGTCGCATCTGCACGCGGTAATTCTTTAAAGTTAATGCATCCCAAGTTCGAATCGGAATTTCGTAGAGGCTACCTTGCAGCGTGTGTTGTTCCGGCCTGGAACTCACTTTCGGACTTGGCCGTCACGAGCACCTCTGTGACCCTTTTTAGACGAGACTGAGCGGTGCTTCGAAACTTCGTAAAAACAACCGAGCACCTTCACCAGGATCAGCGTGCAGTAGTTGCACATGTGATAAAAGTCATTCTTTAGATCTAAGTTTTTAGTTGTGACGTGCTCTGAACATCCCTAAGATTCGTTTCGAGGCGATCATGTGAACGAAGCAAAGAGCTCATATGGTCATCGGCTCCAGGTAATGTTTGGTGAAAGTACTGATACGGGATTGGTACTCTTTTTTTTAGACACTGTCATAAAAAACGTTTCATGCGCTAAGAAAAGACCCATGCGTGCGCTCCCGAGAACCATTTAATTAATTTTTATAAAAACAGGATTGCAGTGAGAACAAACAATTAAAAGGAAAAAAAAACAATGCAAAAAAAAACGTTTTACTACCTGACGGTTGTGTAATAAGTTACACATTTAAAACGACGTTCGAATCAGAAAATATTGAACTGCACAAACTACTTTGTAAACCACGCCCCCCCCCCTCCTACATCACATCGAACCTATCTCCGGAAAATCATGTCGTTTTACACTCATTTGTAATTTCTTTTTTTGTTTTTTTTTTCCTGCGGAACACTGCGACTTGCTTTCTGAACGAGTAGACTGCGGAAAAAAAAAGAAAGAAAATATTGATTTTTGTGGGCGCATTTCTTTAAAAAAAAAAATACTCCCATTAAATGGTCTGATTTGGCGCGCTCCGTTTCTCTTTAATTGAATTCTCGTTGTGAACAGCTTTTAAAGCCAGATCTCCCACCCACATGTGATTTTATGTAGTATGGTATATTAGATTTTCGTCTTTTTTTTTTATTATTATTTTATGTTTGATTACTAACGCAACGTAGATCAATACAAGTGTTGCCAGAACTGGCGATGACATTTCGTTCCATTCGTTACTGGATGGGCCCTAAAAAGAGAAGTGCGGAAAAGTTAAAAAAAAAAAACCCCTAACTGAAACTGAAACCCTAGCAAAAACTCTTTTTTTTGCTTGACGAAAACACCAATTGTTGCCATATTTTGGGGGGTTTTACCCCCCGATCTAGAGGCAATGATTGCCGTTTGGGTGAAAACAGGAGGTGGAAGTTATATAGGTGGAAAAGAAGGGGTTGGGATAAAATTTGGGGTTAATTCTAGGATGTCAGAAATTATTTTTTACTACCGAGTTATAATAATAATAATAATAAAAGGCAAAAGGGCAAGGAAAGTGTCCGGGAACCACTAACAACCATCCCGGGTGAAAGAGAGGGGCACGTGCCGTCATTCTTGGAATTCTGGCCGTCAAGAAGTTTTTGAAACAATGTTTGCTTAATTTTTTAAAAGTATGTTCTGATGGTTCGCCAAATCCCGATTCGCCAAATCCGGTTTCGCCAAAAAGAAAGCAGATTAACAACTTTTGCCTGAGGGACCAGTCTTGTTTCACCAAATACCGATCACGAAATTTTAGGCACACGAAACATTTAAAACATTTAAACACGAACATTTCTAACATGATGATGGTCAGACATTTATAGACAAACACCCGTTTTGCACAATCCCATTTTGCAAATTAACTTGTTTCAAATTACGTGCCCCTCTCGCGCTGCCGCGCTCGCTGCGACTAAACACATAACATCAGAAACCACAACTAATCAAAAATTACTAACAATTAGGCATGCCTCTTCAACTTCTGCAATGTTAAATTTATGAAGAATATTTTGATTCTGAGAAACGGGATTCTGCAAAACGGGAATTCCCGTTTGGAAAAGGTTAACCATCGCGTGTATAACTAACTATTCTTAAAATAGAACTTGGTATTGACGTAGTGACGCCCATAGCATTCTTGACAATTATATTTAAAGCGCACGTTTTTCCGTCTGTATTGTCAGTTTTCAACTGAACAGTTTGAATTTATAGCCGTTTTTAGGCTAAAACCGTTATACAGCCAAACGGTTGTTACGAAACCGATTGTCAATCAAAATTATTCATCAAGAAAAGTCAAGAAACATGTTAAAGAAACATTTTCCTCAACAAACGTCTTATTTAAGTATGGTGAAAATTCAAAATGGTGGCTGAATTTTTTGAATTTATAGCCGTTTTAGCCTATATACCGTCTATAAACTCCGTTATTAGCCAAACAGTTTTTTATAACCGTTTGCTATTAAAACTGTTGTCATTTACAGTCAAATACATGAAGTGGTAGAAGTGGAATTTTGTAAGAATCTCTTTGAACTGTGATGAACTTAGGTGCTTGATTTTATACCAATTAATAAAAATTCAAAATGGCGACCCGCAAATGGCGTCAAAGAAACAGTGTGCGGCCTTTACAGCCAAGTGAGCGAGGTCTAGTATTCCACGAACTACTAGTATATAAGAAATGGTAATTTTTTTTGGTATTAAAGGTTGTAGAATGGAAGGGGGAATTAGCCCTTCTAACAACTTTCCATAGCCAAAACGAATTCATACAGTCAGTGGCGTAACTAGGGTTTTGTCTGAAGGTGCAATACTAGGCATTTAGCCGAATGGTGTGGGCGGAGAACCGAATAAGAGCCCCGTAAGCTGATACATTTTTGCTGTTTTCCGGCATTTTCTGGCCTTGTAAAGTGCCGTTGGAAACATTTTTATAAAACCAGTTTTGCTGCATGCATTATACGCATAAAAAATTTTGAAATGTAAATCTTTCAGTTTTTCACACTAGATACTTGTTTTTTAAACACTGATACTTTGTTAGAAATGTTAGGGATTTTAAGCAAAATATGGAGTTAGTAATTCTTACTGTTTATCTTTACTGATTTTCGTATTTCTCCATTTGTTACCTGGTTATTTTTAGTGATTTAAAGGAGAAACACTAGAACTATAAATTAGCTAAGATGAATTTTACGTCTTTGACATCAAAATGCAGCCATTTGACGGTCAATAATTTTTCAGCTATGGAAAAAGTGACTTGGTCAATTTGCCGAATAAGCTTTCAAACTCTCACAGAGGGGGCGAATCGCCCCTTTGCCCCCCTCCCCCCCCCCCACTAGTTACGCCACTGCATACAGTGTACAATATGAAAACTTCGATCGGGTCAAATACTCTTTGGCCGTGGCCTATGGTCATCCTTTTTTTTCTTCGTCTTGTTATGTGTGCAAGAGTGCCTTGACCGCTTGCAAGACAGCGGAGAAGTCAGGCGTTCGTTTCCGCTCTTACGTCCGGTCTCTTGTTGTTGCCCCGAGCTTGACTGACCACCCATGCTGCTACGCCCCCGCGCACTCTGCGACACGTGGTCAGCGGGCCCCTGGACACACCCCCCCCCCCCCAGGGGGGGGGGGGGGGAAATATTGTATCTCTAATAGTTGGCCACTTCGATAATTCGTGCAAACTCATTGATCATCATTGATCATCTTTTTTGACACAAGGAGTAAAAAAAAAAATCCATTAAACTAACGTTGGTAGTGGGACGGCCTTGTACCTTGTTCAGTGACTGAGGATTGAAACATAATATTCAAAAGTAAAAATCATTAGTCTACCCTGGCGCCAACTACAGATTGCGTCCTTCACTTTTTTTCGTGGATGTTCCAGATTTTTTCTTTTGGTTACGTCCCGTTTCGCCAAATCCCGTTTCGTCAAAAAGAAAGCAGATTAACAGCTTTTGCCTCAGGGGCCAGTCCCGTTTCGCAAAATCCCATTTGGCTAAATATCGTTCACGAAATGTTGGGCACACGAAACATTTAAAACATTTAAACACGAACATTTATAACATGATGACGGTCAGACATTTATAAACATACACCCGTTTTGCAGAATTCCATTTTACAAAATAATTTGTTTCAAATTACGTGCCTCGCTCGCGCTGCCGCGCTCGCTGCGGCTAAACACATAACATCAGACACCACAACTAATCAAAAATTACTAACAATTAGGCATGCCTCTTTAACTTCTGCAATGTTAAATTTTTGAAGAGTATTTTGATTCTGATAAACGGGATTGTGCAAAACAGGAATTCCATCACATGTATAACTAACTATTCTTAATAGAGAACCTTGGCATTGACGTAGTGA
Organism: Lithobius niger; assembly: GCA_023313725.1. NCBI lineage: Eukaryota > Metazoa > Arthropoda > Chilopoda > Lithobiomorpha > Lithobiidae > Lithobius > Lithobius niger. The sequence goes on along the minus strand of JAHWFP010231750.1, from coordinate 46,022 downwards.
CGCCCAAGCATTCTAAACAATAATATTTAAAGCGCACGTTTTTCCGTCTGTATTGCCAGTTTTCAAAAGGCTAATAAATCAACTGGGCTTATTCTACCACTGCTTGTCTCTGTTAAATGTTTGCCTTTTAAAGCCCCAATTACATAGAAATAAGGTATTAAATTTCGTGTACGTAAAATTTTGTCAAATTCGTTTTGGCGAAACGGGATTTGGCGAAACGGGACTGGCCCCTGAGGGCAAATCTGTTAATCTGCTTTTTTTTTTTTGTGAAACGGGATTTCCCCAAAAGGGATTTGGTGAAACTTGAGTTCACCAATTTGGTTAGGCTTTGCTCATGTCGATATCTTTAAAAAAAAATTTTTTAATATTTCTAGTGCGAACACCCATCTTTAATTTTAATTTAAAGAGAATAAAGCCTGCTAAAATTGCACAAAAATACAATGGCCACACAACAGTTCGGGATTCACTTCTTCTCGTCTTCAATCTCAAATACTCGAAGAAGTGAGAAAAGACAATTCACAAGTCGAAGAGCACTGTAATTTACAAAGTTTAAAAAGTCAAAATTAAAACATAAAAGATGACTGTTTAGCAACCCGGCCGGATCAGGTGTGCATATGCAGAAACAAGCCTCGAACTCACACGTGCAAATGCAGGTGTGAATTGAAGCTGACCTGAATGAAGTGAATCTAGAAACTTCGTGCGACTATTACATTTTTTTTTGCAATTCAATTAGGATTTATTCTCTTGAAATCGTCCAGTTGCTTTCTATTAAGATACATCTTTAACTTGACGCGTGTCTGAATACGGAAAAAAAAACAACCTTTGTGAGGAGTCTCGGGTACCTGAACACAGCGAGCAACAACAACCGAGTGGTTAGAATCGTTCGCTAACTTCCAACCGCATGAAGGACTAAATTTACGGCGACCGACTTATTAAAAAAAAAACCTCATGCGTGTTTGTCTATTTAAGGGAAAACATAGTTTTTCTTTGTCATTCAGTGATCCACACTTTGGTCACTGTAGACCGATATAGATCAATACAGATCCACTTCGGTTTGAAAGGGTGTGTACCCGTAAAGTTGAATTCCATTCCGTCGAATTTTAAACAGTATCTTAATTTTCGACGAAGGAGAAATTTCCGTTTCGATGTCTCCCATTTCGCCAAATCACTTTTTCCAGCCCAAAAATTTCCAGCCTCGCTCGCGCTGCCGTGCTCGCCGCGGCTAAACATGTAACATCAGAAACCGCAACTAATCACAAATTCCTTCCGAGTAGGAATTCTTCTTTAACTTCTCTTTTGATGAGTATTTTGATTCATCAAAACGGGATTCGGCGAAACGGGAAACCATCTGTGGGTCTGATCTACACAGGATCGGTCTACCGGGGGTGGGGGGCCCCGATGCCCCTTCCCCCCGCAGCAGCTATCAGGGGCGTAAGGCTCTGACTGCTTTTTTTAAACACGCGTTTTTCGTATTCTCATTGAACCATTTATTTATTGACGGTTCAATAACATTATTCATGTTTTTCATTGTTAGTTAAAGCTAATGTTAACAACCAATAATGTTCAATTTTTAGTATAGAGATTTTTTTGACGTTTGAGGTGGTATTTATTTCCACATTCATGTCCAATACCGCCGGCCACGGTGTGCCGTATAGAGAGTGAGTGTGGGAGAGTAAGTGTCGGGCGTATCAGAAAAAATCTGACAGTACATTTTTTTTTTAATTGCAGTTATATCGAAAAAAAAAATCCCATGAGATAGAAAAAATTTCCCGTTACATCGAAAAAAATCCCGTGAAATAGAAATATATTTTCCCGTCAGGTCGAAAATTTTCTATCGCGACGGGCCATGTGATACTTTCTATGTGTTGGGTTTTCGATCCGACGAGCCTGAACCGCGTTGGGATCTAGGTTATTTCCTGGTGGTTGGACACGCTGCGTCCCAGAGGTTTGGGCATGTTTATATGGCCATCTGCACCTCCGTCAATGATCTTGTGTCCCGACTGTGGATATCCTTGCCATTTTTAGGATCCGGCTTGCTTTCACTTGATTTCTTCAAAATTTGTAGGTTAGTAGTCTGTTGTTGTAACTTTATCTTCGCTCTCTTTTACTGATTCGGGTCAGTAACTCTGGATTCTTCTCCACCCCGATACACTTTCCATAACGAACAATATACGACCGTATCGATTGTTTGGTGTATCATTGTCCCTGCAGACGAAGCGTGACTCGAACAATGACGCCGAAACGTCGAGTCTGAAAGCATTTCGTCGAAGAACTGTTTAGCGATTAATTAAATATTTATTGAGGACACTCAACTTTCCATTTTAGCTTCGACTTCATGGCTTCTTTCATTTTCAGTTAATAATGGTTGCGTTTTAATTTACGGAGTTTGAACTTTGTCCGACAACTCAGCTTTTTGACTCTTCGCGAAATTTATCACTACCTGGAAAGTAGCAAAAAATGTCCTTTGGAATCTATAGAAGAGTATAAAATAGTAGAATAGAAGGTGTCGGTAGTTGAAGAATAAAAGGTGTTGAATGCCCAAGTTGCAGATGTTAATTGGAAGGACCACAATCGTGTCAGTTATCAAATCTGACGCCCCCGTGCTCGCAGCTACCCGTGCACCAATACATTACTATACTGTGCGCGGCGTATCTTGAGTCCTGGAAGTATTTTATGAGCGGCTACGTCTTCCTGGATTGAGCGGCTTTAATCGACGGCCGCCATTATTCTTGTAACCATTTTTGATATCAACAAGGCACTCTGCTACCAAAAACGTACAATCGATTATGTGTGTTCGTTCTGCAGCGAACTCAAGATAGGCCGCGCACAGCTTAGAATTGCCAGCCCAGATACGCTGGCTCTTTCATAAAAAAAAACAACCCATGTGATCTTGAGCACACGGGTGGTGTTTGCTGCGCCGTTGGCAACATGGGGATGGTTTACGGTCTCACGTGTTAGTCGCCGAATGCGATTATCCCGTCAGTATTAAAGACGGAAAAGCCAAAGGATAAACATGAGTGAAGCAATACAGATGCAAACCCATTTACGTTACCTTTTGGACTTATATGTCAGACTGCCTGAGCGGGGAATCGAATCCATGACCTTTGAAACCAAAGGCCGAGGTCCTACCTCTGAGCCATACTGACACGGCCAAAAGGAAACGTCCATAGGCGGGCGGCATTTAACACGTGCATATGTATTTTTGCACGTGTTAAATGCTGCTTATGGACGTTTCCGTTTGGCCGTGTCAGTATGGCTCAGCGGTAGGACTTCGGCCCTTGGTTTCAAAGGCTGTGGGTTTGATTACCCGTTCAGGCAGTCTGACATATAAATCCAAAAGGCAACGTAAATAGCATCTGCATCTGTGTTTTTTTTTATCCTGTCAGTGCATTTTTGCGCACACCGGCTAATAAATGCTGATGTTCGTTTGCTTCGTTCACTCAGTTAGTGATTTCAAAGGGTTTCAAAGGGTTTAACGAGCGTTAAGCACTCCTGGTCATCTGCCCGAAGCCCTAAGGCCCTATGTCTGCAACAGCCAGATTCCCAGGTGGTCACCCCCCCACCCCCCCCAAGTATCAATCCAGCCTAATGCTGCTTAACTTCGGGGATCTAACGAGAACCGGTGTTTCCGGTGTTAGTGAACTCAAGCCTCGTTTAAACAATTATTTTTCGCTGGCTAGCAATATCACTACTCTGTTTCATTGTGCACTGAGGTCTTATTGTTGCAACGTATCAATGATAAAGCTCGTGCACCGCGGCCGGTTTTTACTCATTGTTGGTTAAACGGGCGCTTTTCGGGATCAGGGCTAAAGAGGTGTAGATACGCTTCGTTGGGATGAGATGCACACAGCAAACTCATTATGCACTAAAATGAAAAAGAGGACGAGCGGCTGACAATGTGAACAGCCGGCTGTCCGTTCGGCTCTACCCTGTAACAATTAGTGACAAACGAAATATTGCTTCAATAATGCTGGCTTTTATAGCCGAGTTGTATAGGATATCGTCCGCTTTCCGAGTGCTGGGATCTAACAATGTCAAGGGCCCGCAGCGCCCGAGCCATTGTTGGATTCCAGCATGAGGAAAGCGGGCGATATCCTTTTTCTCACCCGTTTTGAAGCTGTCAGTCCGACATACATTGTTGAGCGCGAGTGGTATGCATTGTTGCGTTTAGCCAGAAAAAAGTTTGTGTAGAATATTCGTTAAGACGCAATGCTATAACACGCAACGAAAAGAGCAACGTTTAATTTTGAAAGCGGTCGCAATGTTGTAATTAACATGAATTCTTGAACGATTTTTTTCACGTTTGAGGTGGTATTGTTTTCAAAAGTTGTTCCATTTATTTATTACATTCGGTTGCTCTATTCTTTTTTGTCATTTAATGGAAACCAACTTTTGTAAAGCAGCGGTTGCAATGTTGTGAGTAACGTGAATTGTTGAAGGTTGTTTTATTTGTTTCAGTAAATTTATTGTTTGTTTTCTTCCACTTGTCATTTAACGCAAACGGGGGCTGGGATCCTCTACCGTGGATCCCAGCACTCCTCGTCCTCGTTCATTGTTGCGATCCCGTAGTGCTGCATTGTTACAAGAGGACTGAGAGCTTCAAAACGGGTGAGAAGAGTAACAATCACTGCATGTAATCAGGAAGGAAATCAACCCCCACGTATCTCTATTTTTTAATCGACCATGTACGACACAACCATGTATCTCTTTCCCCGCTTCAATGCAGAGTACACCAACACGTTCAGACTTGAACCCCGGCGCACCATTCAATGGCTGCCTCCTTTAAAAGCGACTTGCTCCTGGTAAGCATTTCTTCCACCCCCCCCCCCCGGGCGGTCATAAATAACCATGTATCTCTCTCTATTCATGGATTCTGGACCAATGACAATGCGTCTCAATTCGTATCAGTCAAGACTACATGAACATGTTCAGAATTGTAGCCCGACGCACCATTCAATGGCGGTCCCCTTAACGGTGGACGTTTCCGTTTGGCCGTGTCAGTATGGCTCAGCGGTAGGACCTCGGCCTTTGGTTTCAAAGGTCGTGGATTTGATTACGCGTTCAGGCAGTCTGACGTATAAATCCAGGTGTTTTTTTATTATTTTTTTTATTGTTAATGCGTGATAAATGCAATCTCTTCATCTCGTATGTGAGCCACACAGTTGACAGCGCCCTAGTTAACTTTACTGTGTATAAGATAATATTATGTTTTGGGAATGTATTGCCCCTCCTAAGCTCTTTAAGAACGAAGGGTCGTGTCGAGAAATTAATATATATCTCTCCATCTACTCTTGTATCCTTCTGCTAAAAAGAACTCAAATTACGTAGTAAAAAAAACACGAAAACGTAGTTTTTTTCCGATCTCTGTTGAAGCTCGGACGACGTTAGAGAGCCTAGTGATATTTTTTCTTTTTCTTTTTTTTTTCGTAAAGAACCGTGCGTAAATTGAAAACGGAGATTTTTGCAGTAATCATCGACTTCCCCTCACGCTTCTGGCAAATTAGCTTTTTTTTTATTATTATTATTTGGAAACATTTTTCAACAGTCGTTCTCGGTTCCCGCGCTTTTTCCCCTCGCGCTGCGACAACCGTCATCATTAAAAGCTAATTATTGGACCAATCAACGCAATTCTGTATTCTTCTTGTTATTTTTTTTTATTAAATCTTTTAATAATTATTCCTTCTTATTTTTAGCGAGAACGACTCGCAAACAGTTGCGAAAAATTATGAAATTCAATACTTGCCGCCTTTGAACGCGAAGTTAAAAAACTGCAAAGAGTCGTTCTCGTAAAGAGTGCAGAGTCGAAAGCTTGGTCACTATTTTTTTTTTCACAATTAAAAGGACATCCCTTCTCACTATATTCGAACATCCTGCACGGAATAGCTCTTGTATTATTTTATACAGTGAATGCAGTAAAACCGTTTCTCACGAGAAGCAAAATAGGAAAATGAATGCTTTGCAACATTTTCACACGTCTGACGTAATGTCGCAAAACGGAGCCACACAGGTAAGCCAACCAGGAGGAATGTACCTTTAATTATTAAAGAGACACTGCGAATTGTTTGCTGATAACGGAAGTACCCTATTTCAAGTTGACTCTCTTTAACTGAAATTAGTAAAAACGATACTTACGTGCTGAAATGAAAAATTACAAATAAAAAAATTGGGAATTATAATTTTGAGGTTTGTGTGGCTACATGTGCCTCTGATTCTCGTTAATTACAACCTACAACCTAAATTTGAACAATATACGAAACATAATACACATAATTTAGAAATAACACTACGAAACAAAACCGTTTTGTATTATTATTCGCTACGTTTGGGCATCAAAACTATTTGAAAGTTGGGAACTAATTTATGGCGTTGAGTGGCAACCTGATGTAATAATACATTAAATAACTGTTGGTTCTTCTTTTATAATATTGGTATCGCCTGTCTTTTTGGTGGCTGTAATGGTTGAGGGCAACAGTGTGGTTTAATGTGGAGTAACACTTCAGCAACACTGCGGTATCTGAAACCTTTTAAGAAAAACTATTCGTGCTCCTTTGCTGTTTTGACTTTGGTTCAGTTAAACCTTACCTTAAACAACAAACGAGTTCGTTTTTGTTTACTAATAGTTAGTAGGGATGGATCGGTTTCAATAATCAAATTGCGATTCCGGTTTGTCCATTGAAAACAAAATGGTCGGTTTTCGTCAAATTATGTGAATTTTCAGTAATTTGTAGCGAAACATGTAAAAAGGAATAGTTGGTTAGCAGGCATTTTGGCTCCGATATCACTACTTTTAAATGGCGAGTTCCCTCATACACTTTTTGGGTGAGATCAATCTTTGTAACATCAGTGTAACACTTGGCATAACCCCCCCCCATAAATACGTAACGCCCCCCCCCCCCAACTAATTGTTTACATTTATTGGATAAATTCGTTTTTTTTTTTAATTCAGGGAGATTAATCAAAAATGAATGTACAAGTAATACACGTAGTGAAACATTCACAAAGTATGTAACACTTTATTTTAGAAATTTAGAACCCTGCTCCCCCCCCTCCCCATACCCCTTTGTAACACACCATAACCCCTCCCCATTTCGTTTGAAAATACGTAACATTTTCTCCACCCCTTCCCCCACTAGTTGTAGTTTTTGGATAATTAGTTTTTATAATCTTTGCTTTACGTAGGGCTGCATTATGACCAGTGAAACTGAAAAAAAAATTAAAAACTTCAAGTAATTCAAGAATTAGAAAAAAATTTAGCAGAAAATACTTTACTGAAAATTTAATGTTTTATATAACGCTTCGTCATACCCCCCACTATAACAGATGGTAACACATTCGCTTAACGCTTCCTTCCCCTTCCAGGCGTTACATAATTTGTGAGCCCACCCTGAGACATAAAAAGACGCTCAAAGTCTGTGCTTTTATTTGTCATGGTTGTCATTTATAGATCCAACCTTTTGTGCCTTCTGGCTTTTTCATTTTTAAAATTTAAATAATTTCTTTGTAGCAAACCACAAATTAATTTTCCAACTTATTAATATTTCCTCGAAATTCCATTCCACGAAACCATTTAAACTCACATGTACAATAAGTGCATGTTTGGCGTAGCCTATTTTAATAATGACAATGCCTAAGGATTCGTTTTCATTGATGTAAACTGAAGGTTGGGTTCAACATTAATTGATTTTAGAGAATTCAGTCTGCATGATATTAAGACTGATAATACTGATAAAAAAAATGAAAAACATACAATTTTATCCTACTCCTAGAACAGTGCGCACGACGATAAAATACACGCCTTCTTCAGGGGGGTCAAATTTCTGCTACTTATTTCAAAACGGAGTGCCTGGGCCAGTTATCCAAGGAATAACGTTTTAAAGTTTAAAACCTTGAAGAGGAGAGGAAACCGGAAGTGGGACATCACCATTCGAAGAGATCCTTCTGGTGGATGGTAGTTAAACTCCCCCCCCTCCCCCTCCCAAAAAATTATGTACTGGCAGACTTGACGCTGAAATATTTAATGGTCCGTTTCTTGGTGTAAAGGCATGTTTGTGTTTGCGTTAAACCTGAAAAATGTTGTTTCTTTTTCAGTGGAGTTGTCTGGGACCGGTGTCATTCAGCTCCTTAGGGGGAGGGGGGTAGAGGAAATGGGGGGGGGCATGGATTTTTCCATCTTGATCTCTCGAGGGAGGGATGTCCTGAATTTTGTAGGCTGACATCCACCTTACTTCAACAATGTCTTCTTACAAGTTTGACCCTGGATAAGTGTTGTCTTCAATATACGCACCCCGTTCTTCATTTTTTCATCAAATGGACACTCTGCAGAAAGTTTTACAAGTTTTACCAGTTTTTATTTGGTGAATGAGACAATGAGGTGACCAAGACTTACAGCGAGGTGGCGTCAGCCATGACGATGTCATCGACGTACACTACACGTTACCCAATTTGACACCCAGCCTCAGGCATCGTGGCCTAGTTTGAATACCAGGTTGACCCTGGATTAGTATTATCATCTAAATGGCCCGATACTCTAATTTTTTTCAAATGAACATTCTGCAGGAAATTCTGAAGAAAAACCTTTCTTCTGTTGTTTCCGTTAAAAATTAGACATTTAAGTTAACAATGGCACACAGCTTAAGTAGCTACCCAGCCTACCAGATTGTGTTTCCTGGTTGAATGTCGTAATTATTACTATGTGAACACACGCTGACTGTCACATACTTTGAACTTTATTCTCGTCTTCTTGAAAAAGCTCGCGCTGTTAGCTGACGAAATCTAGAGTGTTAGTTCTTCATGTTTCTTTTGTTATAAACCAATGATTGCTAGTGCTTTTGGCTTGATCTAACTGATACTAAAGAAGAACGTATGTAATTGGAGTTTTTATTTTGGCGCAAAGAGTTTAAGTTTAAAATTACCTGTGGTAGCCCTAGCATGCCATACTGGTAAAGAAATATATATTGTGATTCAAAACAGTGATACGTACCGCACAAAATGGAAAACGTCAGGTAAAGATCAACTTTAAACATCTCAACTCCAAAGAATTTAGACCTAACTTTAACAAACTACCCCGATAAGATAATGATTTAAAACCTGGACTATATTTTGTGAAATGCCTCTGTGCACTCTCAATGAGGTCAATGTCACCTGAATGGTAAGGAGACTAAACTTGACTTGCACACTCCAATATTGGCCTTACATACACTTATATGCCCACAGTAATGTTGAGGTGTCGCCAGATGTAAAGCATTTCCTAATAATAAATTCTTAGCCTAGCAATAAAAATTATTTTATATCAGTGTTTTGTTGATTTAAGGCCTTTGCTATCACAGTTTGTGGACGGTGTTAACAACATGCCCAGTATCTTGGACATGCTTGAACCGTTCCTTAGAAAGTTTGTAGAACGTCAGCCATTGTAAACGTTTATTTCACTACATCCACCTTTACGAAACGGAAAGGTAAACGGGCAATGAAATGGGTATGAATCGGTGTTTATTTAACACTAGTGGCGTAACTAGGGCATCAGAATTCTACTGACCAGTGATTCAAAGGGGCTCTCCTCTCCTCTAAAAGAGGTAGAGGGACTCCCCGCCCTCAAAAAACTGCAATTACAAAGAACCCAAACATACCAATTTCAGTATTAAATTTTCGGCATCACACGAAGGAAGTATGCTACAAAAAGAATATCATAAATTAATTTATTTTCCAGTTAAATTAAATTAAATTAAATTAAAGTAATACCAGAAGAAAGCAAGCTTATGTAACCGGTTCACAATAAAACATGCAACAAAAACACATCAACATTGAATTATGCCACACTGTCTCTTTCAACTGCTGGTTGAAGGCACTGTCACAACACCTTCTGGGAGTGAGTTCCAAGAATTAATGGCTCTCACAGTGAAGAAAGACTGTCCAACAATGATGCGGATGCGTGGTTTTGTCAACTTCGTGCTATGTCCTCTGGTCGACCATTAAAAAAACTGGTCGACGGGTAAAATCTCTACGCCAGACAGTATTTAACGATTCTTGATAAGGTCAGCTCTTAAACGCTTAACAACAATGGTGTCCGGTCGAGCCTTTTCAAATGTTTTTCGTAAGGCTAATCCATCCACCTATAGATTTTTTTTTCGTTCACCAGACGACTTTTTAACTATTTTTTCTTTCTTACTTCCAATGTGTGCCTTAGTCAGTCAGGAGATTCGATCCGGCATTTTCTTGGTATGCAGCCGATCACTCTAACCACTGGACTCTGCTTGCTTACGTTGTTGAGGATCCCTGGGGTCCCATCACGAAGCCAGCAGTACGCGTTGAATTTTATTTTTTAATTTCTGCTTGATGGCATGCTCTAAAAGAAGTTTTGTTGGTGTGAAAGATGCCGTTAAGTTCTTTCGTCATGCTTTAACATGACTGGTCCAGTGCAAATCAAAGCTGCACAGCACTGGTCGGACGCTTTGTTTTTTCGAAAGTTTAGTTTTAGCGTATTCAAGCCTCTTAATATTTTTTCCCCATATGGGAGGCGGGTGGGGGATTCTTTTAGGGCATGGGGCCCGTTGACTTTGTCAACACCAGAAGTACTGTAGTTATGACACTATTTAACACCAAAGGGCTTCACCAAAAATGTTGCGGGAATATCTTCTTAATGTTATGGTCTTCTTCCGTTTACTCTGTGATCAATTTTTTGTTTGAAACCTTTCCTTAAACATCAAGCATCAGTAAACTCGTTCGTCTGTCTTGTTCCCTCGGATGCCTTACTAACTTTAACTCTGATGTTGCAAGCTCCTTTGCAAGGCTTGTGGGACAAATAAGATGGCAATAATTTGCGGGCTATTAGAGGCATTGTCCAGGCATGGCACCTGGCTCTCCGCCGGAGTTGCCGAGAAGAGGTGGTGTTGGCCGTTTACGTATTGAACCACCAATCTTTCACATTGTTTCCTTTTGAGAGGAGGGTGGGGGAGATATCCCTCCTGAATGTCATTGATGTTCGTCATGTGTTTGTTGATATTGTCGCCATCTTTATTGTGTTCGGCACCGTTTCCATCTTCCACAAGACTTTAGGTGGAAATTGGGCGATGAGTCGGTCCTTCTATCCGGGGTTTCAAAATTTCTGCAGGAGGTTCACAGATATATAATATTTAGATTTGGGGTTGTTTAACATTTCTTTAATGAATGGCGCTGTAGCAATCCGGACCACATCATTGTCACTGAAGTTGGCGCTAATGACATAGCTGTCGATGCACCATAAAGCCTCAACCCTCCCCACTCTTCTTCTAGAAAAATTCAAGACTTCTATTCTTTGGATGTGTCGGCATATGTATAGTTTGTGTCATTACATGTTAATGTACGATAATGACTTTTCCTTTTCACGATGTGCTCGGGCAAATAAAATTTGCATTGTTGCCTGATTCCGAACTCCTCCTTTCCTTTGAATACAAATTCAATTCTCCTTTGGCAAACAAGTAAAACAAAACAAACAATAAAATGGGCTACCTATTGGTACTTCCATTTTTTTCCTATCATGCTTATTTTACTCTGTGGGAGAGGGGGGGGGGGGCTATCATTGGTTGGCACCCTGTGTACTGACATTCAGTGTACTACATCTTTGGGCATAAAAAAATAATCGCACTGTATCGAGGTTCAAACAGCCCAACAACAATGCAAACTTTTCCATTATTGTAAATGGAAGGCGGAAAGAATTCTGCATTGTTGACGCCAAAGAGTGCATCGTTGAATCGCATTGTTTAAAGCCCCAGTATGACGAAAACGATCCTTTTTTGTATGCCCAAAGGTCTACACTGAATGTCAGTATACAGGGTGCCAAACAGTGATAGCCACCCCCCCCCCCCCCCCCCACCCTCCCCAGAGTAAACTAAGCATGATAGGAAAAAAAATAAAAGTACTGATAGGTAGCCCATATTATTGTGGGTTTACACTGACATGCTCGATATTCAGTGTTTCTCTCTATTGGCATCACGAACATCTTGAAGACGAGCAGGGTAGGAAGAAAAAAGGGACTCAAAAAGCTCCGTATTTCTTTGGTAAGGAAGAATGAGGCAGTAATTCTCCCGATCTGAATATATGTGAAAACTTTCGATCCATCTTGAAGGACAATATTGAAAAAAGGATGTTGTCGTAACCTCTAGCAACTCGATTACGTCGTGTCAAGATGGAAGAGCACATCGATGCTCGAGAAGCTTTTCGAGTCACTTTCGTCTTCCTACTATGCTCGTCTTCAAGCTGTTTGTGATGCCAATTGACGGACCCCTGAATACTGAGCTTGTGAGTGTAAATCCACAGTAAAATGTGCTACCTTTCGGCACTTTCATTTTGTTCCTGTCATGCTTGTTGAACAGGAGAAACCCAAAGTGTACATGTAAAACCAAGACAACCCGACGTTTCGAGCTAGCTACAGCTCATTATCAAGGTAAGTACAAGATACACTTAAAGTTGCAAACAGACGAATGCAGGCAAATCTGCCTAAATCAAACTACACTTCGAACAAGTTAAAAATTTTAAATTTTAAAAGGAGAGGAAGAGGAGAGCGAAGAAGCACAAGAAGAAGCTTTCAGCACAAAGAGGTCGCTCTCCTCTTCCACTCCTTTTAAAATTTTAAATTTTTAACTTGTTCGAATTGTAGTTTGACTTGCTCGTATCTTTGCCCGTATCTTGTATTTCCCTTGATAATGAGCTTTAGCTAGCTCGAAACGTCGGGTTTTGTTGGTTTTACATGTGCACTTTGGGCTTCTCCTGTTCAACATACTTTGTTCCAGTGCTTGCATTTTTCCTAAACCTGTTATACTTGGGCGGGGGCTATCATTATTTGGCAACCATTACAGGAATCTATTTGCCGACAGATGAATGTTTACAGCAGGGGAAGGGGGCGTTTGTTACGGAAACTAATTCATAAGGTAGAAGTAAATGAATAATGGGGACAGTTCGTGATGGCCAAAATTATTTGTACTGCGTCTTTTTCATGCTTTTCCGGTTAAACAAGGATTAAACTTAAGAGGTTTCTCGTTTCTTTCGCCGAACAAACTGATCCGCATTGGCAAATATTAACAAACGAAAGAGCAGGTGGGATTTGAGTTTGTTTAGTCCCCTCATTAAGGCAAACGAAGCTTCATGTTCGCCCTAATCATGTGCCATGTTGAGCCGGTGCTCGATGTAGAATCAAAACATTTACCCGTCAGGTGTTGATAACGAGCAAAAAACAACTTTCTTTTTCTTTAAAACAAAGCATTTTTTTTAAAAGGATGGCCTCCTTTCGTTATTCCCCTCTTTTTTTTTTTAAAGAATGTGTTTGACTACAGAAAGAATTGTGCAGAATTATCCAAAACGACGTCACGTTTTGTGATACATTCGGATACATTTAAACCGTTCTCCTCTTTTTCACCGTGTGTGTGTGTGTCACAAAAATAACTACAGCATTGCTGGCATGTTTAATTGTTCGCTTATAACTTTAGATCTAAGGCATTTATGATCATGAGAAAAGTGCCAAAAGAACGGAAATTAAATTAATTAGCGCTAAGATTTCGTATTGAGATTCATACAACTAGAAATTATAAACGCACAGTTTGCGCATATAACCATACCTGTAACTACGATTACACGGTCAGAATATGAATGACAAATAAGCCAAGAAACTACAGGGTGCAAAGCTTTTCTAGAAAGTTTTGAAAAGCTAATACGCAATCTGGTATCAACACTAGATAAATCCGGATGTAAACCTATTTACGTTGTCTTTTGGACTTAAATGTCAGACGGCCACAGAAGTTGAGAGGGTTTCATAAATTTGACTGCAAAAAGTGCCAGTTTTGAGAGCTAAAAATTTTTTTTCCTTCAGTTTGGTCTTTTTGTGATCCTACGTTGACGGGCGTAAAAAAATTACGATTACCCACGTCGTCAGGGCTTGAAATCCATGTCTGCCCCCTCCCCCCCCCAGTGATAAATCATGATGGGTCTCTCGTATCATACCATGTTTAATCCGACTTTCTTTTAGCAACTTCTGGTAATTAGTTGAATCAAGTCAATCAATACCTTTGGGTAAAAGCATCAACTACGCGCTGATCTGACGAACGCAAGCAATGCCATTGTTTTTATATATGTTCTGTAATTTGACCACAGCCCACAAGGTTGTTGAAGTTGATGACGGCTGCGCACGTGTGTCATCTATCTGTTGACTCCGTGTCTGCCATCATTGCAGCATGTTGGGAAATCGTGCAGATAATGCTTTATGACGTCTCGCTTTGGCTGAACGTAAATACATCCTAATATATCTTTAAGTGGCCGCTGCCGTCTTTTTCAATTCATGTTGCCCAGTAAAGTAGCATTTCGCTCACGCATGCGAGATCCGCGGGGATCTTTATGCTTTTTTTTCCTGGTCAAAATGATTTTCGTATGATACCAAACCAGCCCCTTTGCTTATTACGAATGCAGAAGCACCAGCTTAAACGTTCAATTTTAATAATGGAAGTAATTAAATTCTTTTCCCTGAACGACCCCGTTTCCTGTTACTCAAGAAATTTGCCTTTGTAAAACGATTTTACAGCACAGCAGCTTTTCGTTTAGTAATCTTATTCAAGATTCTCTCGTTTTTTTTTCGCCTCCGCCCCCCCCCCCCTTCTCCTCCCCCGCGCTCGCGTAATTATTTATATTTGGCTGTCATTAAAGAGCTGGTCCGTTCGGAACGAGTAGAAATAGTACAGATAGGAAATTGCTTTTTAAGATTATCCACACTGCCGACATGTTTAAAGATTAGTGAATTTTAGATGTTACACGACACTTACCTGTATGAGACCTAGATGTAAATTACCGTTTTGTTGTATGTATCAATGACCTAGACCGAGAATGAATACCGAGACAAAAAAAAAAGGCCAACTTATGAGTTCATGCAAAGCTTATAGTGTCACCCTGAATGGGGCACGGCTATAGCACAAACATTTCAAGTGCAAGAAGTCCTGGGTTCGGTCCTGACTTTAGCCACCCCTTATATTTTCGAGGAGATAAGGCCCTGTGATGCCTCTTGCTCATGTCGATTGTGGCATGTGAAAGACCTAGGAATTTCCGAATGAAATTAACTAGCAAAATTGTCCCTCTCTGCTTTTAGCGCTACGGATTCGGCTGGGAGCGCTTAAAAAACTACAGCAACATCACCATGAGACAGGAAAAAGAAAAAACAAATTTTCTTTCTGTTCTTCCTGTTTTACTTTTCAGGATGATGCTACTACCCTAAGCGCACTGCGAGCTTTGCGAAATGTCTCCGCGTACCCCAAGCACGACGAGCAAGCGCAGTCCAGTTGTTAGCGTCGTTGCCTAAACCAGGTTCGAATTAGAGGACTGATCTATAAAATACGACTCAGAAAATTCCAAAAAGTAAAGAGAGTTTCCGAATGGTTTTGATAAACGAAACAGCCCAATACGGAATCATGGGACTGCATCGTTAAATTTTGACAAAGTTACAGAGGAAATATTATTTCCCCAAAACAAAACTTGTTAAGGATGCCCACCAAGCATTTCGTCCGTTTTGAAGTCGTGATATCAAACGCCAAGCTCTTTTGACAAGTTAATCCCGAAGAGTAGGTGAAATAAAAAGTCTGAAATTGCTTACTGCGCAACTTCGAAGCATTTCATTCAACGTTTGAAACCTTGTTAGTCGGTGGTGGGATTAACTTGGCGAAAGAGCGCGGCGTTTGATATCACGGCTTTAAACGGTAGAAAAGTTTGGCGGAGAAACCTTAACAAGTTTTGTTTTGGGGAGATTTCACATATTATTGGTCCAAATTGATTAGTTCCATTTTTAGTTTCATTGATTAGTTCCATTTGATAAAAAGGCAGTAAATTCAGTTTTACAGCCGACCCCTTCCTTTTTTTTTGGCCTTTGTATGTTTCCATTAATGGGTTTACGGGTGTCGTAATCTTTGTCGAGAATTCCATCGAGCTCGCATTATTTAGCAATATGAAAAGCAACGATTTTTCATTCGTGCTGTTGTTCTTGTGTGTAGTACGCACTCACGTCTACGTGTCCATCTTGTAAGTAAAATATGTTGTCCATTGTTGTATTATTGTTATAAATTGTCCCTCTCATTGTCGTGGGGCAGATAACCCAGTTTGGGTTCGTACTCCGTAAAAAAAGCAATAAAGAAAAAAGCAAAAAGGAAAATTTCTGGACGTAATAGGACTTGAGAGCAAAAATTGAAAAATTAAAGGATAATGACCGAAATGCAAGTGGGCGCCATTGCCCGTGGGCATTTCCTTTATAACGTCGCGAGGTTTTCGGTTGTTATCCTTTAGAATGCCCATTGATCCAACAATAGAAAAGCTTCAACAATTGAGCGCCGCTTCGTTCGCTCTAATTGCTGAAGGGGAAGTTTGTTTAACACGCACTGACACGAGCGCCAATTCGAAGCTTACATACAACAAACAGGGGCAATAATGCCAACAAAACAATGCACAGTTTTGTCACCCTTTGTGGCGTATATGCTTTAAAGACAATTACATCCATTTAGACATGCATGTTTTATTTTTGGATCACTTACGTAATACGTTACGAACGACCGATACAACGATTTAATTATACTGCATCACCAAAATACGTAATGGGTTCCGCCATGGTTTCGCGTGGAACAACCGATATTAATGTCGACAGATGGAGCTGTTCTGTTTCGACTCAGCCGGCGGAAGCCCACTGAGACAGCTCTGTTGGCTTGAGTAGCTCAAGCGTCTGACGGCCTTAGCTGGCCAATACTGTCATGCTGTTCGCTTATTAGTTATTTAAAGAAAAAAAGGGGGGGGGGAAGGGTCGAGCATTTGCGGGTATTATACGAAAAACTGGGAAAACATGTTCATCAATCGGTAAAGCATTGTTTAACCATTGTTATAATTATCAGATTGCTCAAATTGGCATTATTTGTATATTGCAGTGTTTGATAAATCAGGAAATTTGCTCGACCATTTGTTTTGTAGCCAATATATAAGTGAGTAGCTCAAGCGGTTAAGGTATGGAACTCACTTCCGGAGTCGGTTGTTTCTTCAACTACTGTCCAGGGCTTTCACAGGCTTCTAACCGAAGTGAATCTGGAAAAATTCTTGCAGCGTCACCCACGGGAACTCTGGGTCTTGTTGTCCCAACTTGTTCATTAGTTTTTCATTATTCCTACCTTTTTTATGTGTGACAGATGGCCTATACGACCATGCTTAAAATTTATTCACATTTGACAAACCGAATTTTACTTTTCATCCTGCACTCTAACCCCTCCATCTCGTCCTCTCCTGCTCCTGCAACTAAGTTTATATTTACTTATTATTTGCATACTAAAAGAAAATTCCATTAATGCCTAAACTATATTATCCATAATCACAGCCGCCTTAGATCTACCGATAACTGATTATTTTCCATTACATGGAAAACACGTCTTTTTTTTTTTTTTTTCAATTCTGTGAAAGCAGATGCGTTGGCTTGAACTGTATAGTGGAGAGAGAGCGATCGCTTCCTTACTTTTCTTAAAAAGTAACCCGAAGTTACTATCGGTAGTACGGGCTCTACATCGACCAGAAGCTATCTCGAGATAGCTATAGTTTTCATTTTACCTTCTTTGCCGACGACTTTGTTGATAATCATAGGCAAAAAGTGCCAAAAGACTTGATGCTACTACCTATTTAACTGCACCAGGGCCCCACGTACAAATTTTGGGCCTTTTCCCTTCCCCGACGACTGGAATCGAAAAAAAATTATACTTTGTTATAATTTCGTCGGACACATTTTTGCTTAACGAGTTGGCTCACTCACCAATCGGGGCAGGTTACGTTTCAAGGTTACTCTGCCTAACAGGCTGATAAGCTTGCATGGCATTGCTCCTGCTCCGTTGCTCATTGCAGTGGGATTGGACTTGTTGTTTGTAGGGATTATAAAAAAAATTCAAGATACGTACAATTCGAGTACCGTACATTACAACATAGCCATCGTAACTCATAATTGGGCAAAAGAAAATGTTTCAGGCCGTAAGAACCCGGTCACTCAAGGGGTCCTCACGGCCTGCAAAAACGTGGTGGGGGGGGGGGGGGGTTTTAAAGCGTCGTTTTGAAGCATCGTTCGAAAGCACCTACTTGTCAAAGTTTCAGGGCAGTGAGAGAAACTCGTGCAACTTATTTTGACGGTAAGTAAATCGTGTGATCAGTTTGGTGGGTCGAGTTTTCAGTGGAACTCAGTATAACTAAAAAAAAGAACAGGTAAAACAACAAAAAAAAAACAGAAGTAGTAACCATTGGTATCAACGTTGGATCGGGTCGATATCAACTCACTCAGCAAAACTGATACCGGGCGAGATATATTATTTGTCCCCAGTGGTTTAGCCCGACTCTCCTCATTCGTTCTGCCAAATGCTGTCCCTCAACATGCGTATTTGAATGAAGTCCTTCACCAGAGACTGGTCTGATCTTTTGGTGTCTTTGATGTAAATCTTGCCTTCCCAAAATAGTTTGTCCTCAACTTCCCGTCCCCCTCCCCCACCCTTTTATTCGTCCGTTTTTCTTGATACGCGTGCGTTTGTTTGTGTTTCTGGCTATACACGATGAGGAGGGGTGGGGGGGGGGGGCGGGGAAGGGCGAGGGATTGGGGGAAACCGATATTGCATCATTCAGTTCTGGTTGCCTGCTTCTGCGATGTCTGGCATTTTCAAAAAAAATCGCTTGTGGCTTGGCTGCATGCCTTGCAGGTACGCGGAGTTGCTTGTTCCTCCGGCCAAACTTAGGTAATTCATGGAAATAGGATCAACTTAAAGCCGAACCCAGGCGTTTTAGAGAAAGTTGAATGATGCGGGGGTGGTGGAGGAGGAGGAGGAAGAGGAAAGAGGCCGCGATTGACGACGAAATGTCGTCTTTGGTCTCCCTTTCCTTTGCATTTAGATGTGAAAAAACTTCATTGCTTTGTTCCGAGGGCCGTGACCGCAATTTGGAGGCAAAAACGGGCCGGGTCCGGCCATCAGCTTCATGTATACATGCCCTGCGTCCCCCTTCATTCGAATCTATTCCTGATTTCTCCCCCTTCCCCCCCCCCACCCTTCTCCCGATCCCCCCAACAGAGAAATAGGGAATCAAAGTGGGTTGTGTGTGATAGGGGTCGGGTATGAGAAACGAAAGAGTCAGCTAGACTAAAGAAGGTAGCCTACCTCTTTGCCGTTGACTTCCCTTTGCTTTGTTTTTTGCACCCCAATCCTTCTCCCCCTCCCCCCGACAATTCCACACCTCCTCGGATGTCGTGCTACCAAAAGTGAGCATTAAACCGCTTGGACCTGTCCATTGTTGTCCGTGGCATGTCGAAGATCCTGGGTTTTCTTTTTGGATTTCACCAGCTAAATTGTCGCTCCTGTTGACGTGGGACAGATAACCCAGTTTGGGTTCGTGCTCCCTAAAAACAAACAACAACTATAACTATCACAATATTGAGAATAGTCTTTCTAAGCAGTGATGTGTACAAACTAGAAATACCGGAAAGTTAACCAGACCACAAATGGCACAAAAGAGAATTCTCCAACACAGTTCTACCCACGTTGCACCATTCGTACTGAGTCCTGACCTCATACGGCCGGTTGTCGAACTAGGGTGGTTCCAGCTTGAAATTCATTTCCGGAAATCACTGTCAATGCCCCTTCGGTCAGCTCCTCCGGGAGAGTGTTAGAGAGAGCTAAATTGGGTCCATTACTGCTTCGAAGAGAATTTTATTGGTTTTAATTTGACTGTTCGTTCTCTATTTGCGCGACAAATGTTTTATTATTATTATTACTAGAGGAAGCCCGTGCTATGCACGGGGCCGGTCACATTTCCCGGGACACATTTCCCGGGACATTTTCCCGACGACTTGTCAGATTGATCGACCACTCATGCCTGGCTCCTTTTTGGCTGCAGGTAGAGTGGGAGAGTGCATTTTCAATGCGGCGCGAGGAGGGGAGAAGTGGTTTTCCTTTAGGCTTTCCTTTAGGCTTTCCTTTTAGCAGTCCTCCGATATTATAATAAAGACTAGAGGAAGCCCGTGCTTTGCTCGGGGCCGGTCACATTTCCCGGGACATTTTCCCGGCACTCTTCCCGAAGACTTGTCAGATTGATCGACCACTCATGCCTGGCTCCTTTTTGGCTGGACGTAGAGTGGGAGGGTTCATTTTCAATGCGGGCGCGAGGAGGGGAGAAGTGGTTTTACTTTAGGCTTACCTTTTCCTTTTCGCCGGTCTCCGATATTATTATAAAGATTATAGGGAAAGTTTTTACTTTTGGGGAAAACGTACGTTACAAAATTAGACTGGGTAAGTTTTTAGCGAATTTGTGAAAACATCACTTCTGTACCGAATACTCCAAGCATGTGTCAGCTCGCAAGCTGTCGTGTTCAATTTACGTTGAAGCAAAAAAAAAAGCGTTTTGTTTCTGAAGCTAAAGCCGACTGAGGTATAAATTGCGTATCTCCCCCCCCCCCCCAGCTCCATGCCTGCTCTCGCGCTTGCCGGGAAGTTAATACCAGTTAGCCGTGCTTTGATAAAAATAACATTTTGGCGATGTTAAATCAACTGGCCTGCGGCAGAAAGTCAAATCTGCACCTTCACTCCCAGACGGGCTTATCACAAGCGGTTAAATACAAAACGATAGTTACAACATGGATTTCCCTTACTGCCGATCATACCGACTAATACTTTACAAATTAAACGAAAAACTTGAACGTGGCTATCAAAGTAGCATTTACGCTGCTCAAGTTTTTCTTTTTTTATTGAACCTTTGAACTAATACTAGGTGGCAGCAACTTGGTAAATGGTTTGGTGTAGCCTAGATCTCACTCTTTGCCATGGTGGAACCATATTTAATTTGGTGGTCCTTTCACCAAACTTAATTTTGGTATGAACTATGAATTACTATTTTCCACGGACACCTTTGCAGACTTAGCTGTTCTTGATTCCATTTTGAGTTTTGTGTATATACGTAGGACCAAGAACCCTATAAATTCTTGGTAGGACCAATGGTGGAGACTCCCCCTTCGTGCCTGTCCTGGTATAAAGAATATGGACGATGTCTTTAAAGAGTCTTCACGCACAGGTTCTAATTTGTTCTGACGAGAAGTTTCTTGTCACTCTGTACTTCGCCTGTTCACTTCTGTCTTGTAAAATAAAACGCTTTCTTAGAGGCAAAGGCCTCACAAGCACGTATCAACAGAAAAATGAACTAATTTTCGGTCAATATTGCTAAATAGGTCACAAAAAAGGAAACAATTACATAAAAACCTGAGCTAGACCCATTGTCAGTTAAAAATGTGGCTAACTCCTGTTTTTAAGTCACATTTTTTCCCTTTTATTGTGATCAAGATCAGCAATATTGACCGAAAATTAAATTGATTTCGCTATTGATGTGTACTTGTGAGGCCTTTGCCTGTCAGGAGGCGTTTTTATTTCACAATCGGACCGAAGTGAACAGTTGAATAAGAAGAGTACAGATAGTAGTGCAAACCAATTAATCTGTGAGTCAGTGGGATGTAAAATAAAGACGCCTCCTGACAGGCAAAGGCCTCACAATTATATCAACGGCCTAATTATACTTGTGAGGCCTTTGCCTGTCAGGAGGCGATTTTTTTTCACAATCGGACCGAAGTGAACAGTTGAATAAGAAGAGTACAGATAGTAGTGCAAACCAATTAATCTGTGAGTCAGTGGGATGTAAAATAAAAACGCCTCCTGACAGGCAAAGGCCTCACAATTATATCAACAGCCTAATTATGTACTTGTGAGGCCTTTGCCTGTCAGGAGGCGTTTTTAATTTACATCCCACTGGCTCACAAGTTATTTGGTTTGCACTTCTCGTCTTGTTTAGCTACGAATTGCAGCCGACTTTACGTTTAAAAAAAATCACCCTACTCCCTCTATCGACTCAACCCAATTTACCACAACCTTGAGGAAATCCTTCCTTTAACTCAACCCTTCTTTCTTCCTCCCGCCTTTCTAATCTTTAGGACCATTTTTTTTCCAGATCGCGTTCTTTTAAAACACGCCGCACACCTACACCATACGTGAGGATTAACAAAAAAAAAACACACACACGCACACGCACCCACACCTCGGCTGCATCAAGATTTGATTCTCTTGTACCTTAACAGTGAGAAACGAGTAGCGGTTATTTATTACTAGGCTGCGATGGCGCACGCTTTTTCCACCCCCGTTTTCGATCGTTTTTCCACGAAACCCTCGTTTACAGCGCTTTGTGTTCGTAATTCGGTTCCGCTCGTCAACCTCGTCGAATTGGGGCAGTCAAAGTTTCATTTGGAAGGGCGCAGTTTCACTTAGATTGTTTGGACACCACATTAGACACTTAAAAGCGGTGCCTCTCTCCTCTTAAAATAACAGGCGCACCTGTTGGAACAAAGGCTACTGAGTGGATTGACTTTGGAAGCGAACGTAGATTAAGACAAATGGTGCCGTCTGAGGCGACAAAAAAATTTGCAAATCATAAAAGCAGACAAAAATATTTTAATTTTCAGCATCTAATTAGTGTCTTGTTCACAAAGTCAAAACGTAAAAATAAAAAAAAAGTTGTCGGAGCCCAGCCCACGTCAACCAGAATCGGGCCCTGCCATCTTGAAAACTGTAGGATGGCGGGCCCTGATTGTGGTTGATGTGGGGTTCTTCTCCATTTTTGGTGTTTTTACGTTTTAACTTTGTGAACAAGACACAAACTAGATGCCGAAAATTAAAATATTTGTTTGCTTTCATGACTTGCAAGTATTTTTTGCTGCGTCAGACGGGACCATGCACCTTAAAGTTGCTGCTGCTTCTCCGTCCCATACGTTTTTCTCTTCATAAACGTCACATGACTTAACACAAAAACGTGATAGCCAAAACCGAAACTTAAACAGCCTAGCAGATAAATTATTTATGGCAATACTGACTGACACAAACTCGTTTCCGTTGTCTTTTGGACTTACGTAATACAAGCGGAATTACCCGGCTTCGCTCGGGTGGAATAAATATGCCCATTACTAAACATTTACCCTTAACCCTGTCATGCCCGAATTCTGGTAACTTTTTTTCTTTATTTAGGTCATTCGCGGGATTCGAGCCAGCATTTACTTGGTTTGAAGACGTGGACGCTAACCATTGAGCTGTTGCTGTTCGCTTTGCATGGGGTCCTAGGGACCCCTCACAAAGCTCGCGGCGTGCTTGGGGACTTACTTTTTGCTCCAACTGTAGCTGTAGTTGTTGCCATTTGTCTACTGCAGGCATAAAAGGGTTAAATAAATAAATAAATTTCTCCACCAAAGGTGGCCGGAGACGGCTGGGTGGTGAGACTCTCACACCGTTCCAAGTGGGACTAAGGTCAGATCAGGGCAGCGGGCGCCTGCAATTGATAAAGAGATTCCGTTTGTAAGCATTCGACAATATTAAATATTGATGAAATACAAATAGCATTTACAGTTTCCCTACTAAGAGCATTCCACACAGGGACCACTCGCACTGAAAACAAACGCCTGCGGTAATCAGTGCGAGACGCGGGAGCAGCCAATTTCCAATTATGTCCTCTAGTTACATTTAAGCCGCGGGCAAAATCAAAAAACGGGAGATCAGCATCGATTAAGGTTATGCAAAATCCAATAAACCAAAAGAAGATCGAACCTCAATCTACGCAACTCCAACAACTCAAGACCCAGTCTCTCGGAGCGCACCCTACACGGAAAGTCACGTAAACCTAGTAGGCTTTTAGTGAAGAGTCTCTGAACTGCTTCCAAAGTTTCGATGTCTTGTAACAAGTACGGAGACCAAACAGGGGTAGCGTACTTCAAGACCGGACTGACAAAGAACCCTAAATGACCATGACAAATTCCAACGAACATGAATGAAACTGCAGTGCCCGGATGCTACGATGGGTGTTTATTTCATACGCAACCGTTGGTAAAAATTAATTCGGTCTCCGTTCTAAACGAAAATAACAAAATAAAAATTATATTTTACGTTTGGTTCAACCTTTGATGTTATGGACGATCGATAGTTCGTGGAAAGGATGATGCGGTAACTCAAATCAGGTCATGGTCAGCGATGTTTATTCGGTTAGTTTATAAATAGACGTTGTACGCTCGTCTGCCGCTACATTCCCTGCTCTAAATAACCTAATGGGATGAGGGTGATTAAATATGAAAGGTGTGGGGAATGATAACTTAAAATTGGAAAATTGGAGAAAATCGGGGGAATTCTAGTAATATTTAGATTACAATATACGAAAAGTTTGGGGCATGATAACTTGAACTGAAAATTGGAGAAAATCAGGAGGGGGGGGGGAGATAATTTCTAGGAATATCTACGAAAACAACTTACTTTAGCCGAGCCTTCGAATGGAATGGTTAGTTGGAGCCGAGGTTAATGTCGTCTACCTATAGAGCAGCGTCAAGTGACGTCATATTGCTACAAGAGAGGTACCTGCAAGGGGCACTAGATTGAAATGGTGGGTTTAACAACGGCACTTCCAGTCAAGCCAGTGCTTTGAGAGTGGATTTCGTAGGCTTAAAAAACCGTTGTTTTCTCCAATCCCTTATGCTGCTTAGGTTGTAATTGGAAAATAAAGATCCCACTTGCTTAAAAATGTCAGCAACTGCCAACAAATCGACAAAAATCGCGCGTTTTAGGCCTAAGAAATCCAGTCTAATAGCATTGGCTCAGTAAGATGCTCTTCTTTTCCCCTACCAGTACACCTTGCAGCTAACCCAGTATCTGGCTCCACCATAGAGTTATACACAATAATACTCTGTCGTGTCACTGCCCTGTAATGCTAATACAAAGAGTCGGCAAGGCGTCACTCGAGCTTACATTGGATGCACAACAGTATTGTTCATTGTTACAAGAAAGATAAAATAGTGTTGTTGAATATTGATACACAACGGTGATGGTATTTAAGTTTTTACAAGGGCGCATAACGGCAGGTCAGGGCTCTGGTCAAATAAATTCAAATTCACAACGGTGAAGCTTGGAGATTTGGCACATTGAGGTTAAGATCCAGTTCACAAGGCCAGCTGCGGCACAGTTGCAATGAGTAACAATGCGAATCCCATCCAATAGTAAACAGAACGCCGAGGAAGCTTGATCAATCCTTACTCTACAGACTTGGGTTTGGTTTCGATTTGTAATAATAATAAGCACATTAGTTCAGGCACAAGCACCGGCATGAAGTCCCTGGCAAAGTCCAGGTCATCTGTGCCCGCCAGAGTAGTGTGAGAAACTGCCGCCCTCCTCCACTGGCTATGGAATCTAATCTGGCCTGTTCTGGAGATTATCTGGGCCCTCTGCGTTATCAGAGGTTTCCCAATTCGTACATCCGGGGTTTCTTTCTCATTCTAAATTGAACTACTTCATCTATACGAGTATTAGTTTGCTTAAGATGACTTGATTATCCAAGAAATTTATTTATCGATTAAAGTTAAAATTAAAGTGGATGCATTTTAGTCTTCTGTGCAGCGAAGCTTGTCCGCCCGTCGCCTTTTTCAATAGTAGTTAAGTGAACTTTAAAAAACTCGGCAAATTAAAACATCGTTGATTCCCTATATGGCTAACAGGCTTTTCCGATGCAATTTAATGAAATAATAACATTTCATCGTCGCATTTAAAATGCCTGCGTCTAATAGTTTAAATACACATCGCTGCCATGGCAACGTGAAGTCTTGACACCATGTTGCATTAATGAACATTCCTGCTCTCGGAACCAATTCTCTATTAGCTGCTGCTTACGAAATGAAAACAGCAGTTAAAAATTATGTTCAAGAGCTGAAAGATAGGCCTAAAGTCTAAAACTAGGCCTCAAGGCTAACACAATTATAACCTGCAGTTGTGATGGTTCCTACCCTTTGATTATATAATAGAGGTCGCCGTTGCAGTAAGTGATAGAGGTATGCGCCTCAACATTGGCTGAACTGTACAGAAGATCGGTTGTGACTAGATAGTCACTGCAGCCGCTTGTTAGGTTTGTCCTAAAACACGCGCCGAGTGTTTGTAACAGATCTCTGTTCCTGTTAGTACTTCATTTATAATGGAAGTACAGAAAAACAATTTTGTTTTGGCTTTTTAGTGTGAAATTTGGAATGCTACGCTGATTTCGGGTATGCGTTCAAGGACAAGGTTGGTGGAGCACAAGAGCATGTTTCCATATTTCCCTACAATTAGTTCTGGTGCGCTGGTCGGCAATTTTTATTTCTGAAGGCTGTGACCAGTGCTCTGTTACTGTATAATAGTCAAGACGAAAGCAGTTTGAGGTGTGGTGAAGTAATTTAAGCACAAATTACTAGCCTGTCAGCAACGCCTTGGTGAAAGAATTGATAATTATTATTAAATAATTTAATAAAGCTTGGACGGTGGCAGGATGTGTTGCAATTATTTCACTCCGATTATGATGATAGTTTGATGACACATTGTGCAATCACTATTCGAGTTTTGTAATGCTTGCTTGGTGAAGCGCTAAGACAACAAGATGGACACCGATTCTGCAAATTTTATTTTTCCACTATTTTTGGACCTTCAATTTTAATAAAATATAATGATAATAATATTAATAAAATGTTTAGCGCAATAGCACACAGGTCAGAAAGGACCCCACGGAGTCACTAAGCATTAAAAATGCGAGAAAAGAAATGTACTTCAGGTTACAAGAGATGGCAAAAAGAAGACGGCACTCAACTTAAACTGCTGGACCCCCCCCCCCCCCTCCCATAAAAACCCGTAAAATGAAATACAAGAGGTTGAAAAATGGAAAGGAGTAAAACTAAAGTTATCTAACATAATTAAAATCGTTCA
>JAHWFP010231749.1:8358-70223 GCA_023313725.1 Lithobius niger | reverse complement strand
CTCACAGATCTCACAAGCTAGAAGGGTCACGCCAGTCGGTAGTGAAGATGTCACGTCCGTGGTTGCCATGCCGGGAAAAAATGGTAGTAGTTCGTATGTAACTAGTTTTAGTTTAAAAGTTTATCTTTAGGACCCTCCCAATTCTAAATTTATAGTTTAACTTAAACTAACCTCTAGCTTGGAGTCTTTATGGTTGGTAAGCCATCAGCATTTCTGGCTCCCCTACCACCATAATGTTAGAGTAGACATCTCTTTCTAAAAAGCCAGGTTCATTCATTGTTCATTTTAAACTAACTTAAATGTAAACAAAGAGACGGTTTGATCTTCGTGGGTTCGGGGAAAAATAACTGTTGTACGACTTGAAAAATAGTTGTCACATATAGTTGCAACTTAGCGGACGCGGTTCAGCTTGCTGGGTATTCCTGGATTGGAACCCAAGAGAAAAATCTTCTTTTTCTAATCGAAATTTAAGTGTATTTAAGAATCAACTTCGTTGTTCTTGTTCAAAGTGAATTTCCAAATGTGAATTCTGATTTAATTGCTTTTCAACCTTGTAAAAGCCAAACTAGTGAACCCAATGTAAAAAGTGTTTTTTATATTCATTTTCTGATGTTTTAAAAATAAAACCAAGAGTTTTAAACTTCAGGTTCGTTTACTAGTTGATTAATTGTTCCCAGTGTAAACTATTATGCAGCCCTTTTAGCTTTATACTTCGTTTAAACAATTAAATAATTCCACCGTTGGTGGCAGTGATATTACCGGTAGCATTAAGGTTAGGCCTATAGTTAGGACACCGACGCTTCATTCCCCATGCCGGGACTGCAGCCCATGCTGTGTTTATTATCGTAAAAAGTCGTAATAATCACCAAAACTTAATGCTAAGAAGTACTCGTCAAGCAATGATGTCGAGGGCGTTACAATCACCTCAGCCGTCGTAGCGTCCGCCGTTACAAACAACAGAATCTTCAGCCAGCGGTTTAATGAAAAATTGCATATACGTGTAGCATTGTTTTATCCATTAAAAGTTACGTTTTCAGTTTCCGCACACGGGCTAACAAACACTGATTTTTGTTCGCTTCACGCCTCCCCTGACGCGAATTTCATGTACTTTCATATGAACTAGCGGAGTCGTTCGCTTCGCTCGCTCTCCTCCCCCTTCCCTCCCGTCGCGCCCCCCCCCCCCCACCCCAATCATTTAATTGGCCGTTAGGTCGGTAGATGGCATCGTATGTTCGCGCTGCTGGCCGTTGCGTTCCAGGCGCAGCTTCTATCTCTGCGGGGCTTGGCTGCTACTCTTATAATTTGCCGTTCCGTCGGCAGATGGCGGAGATGGCATCGTATGCAGCTGTTGCAGATGCAGATTGCTGCTGCACTGCGGATGGCTGCTGCCGATGGCTTGCGGATCTTGTGTAATTATATATAAAGATATTTCCAGCGTAAATAAATATATACGCCTTTAAAGTCGAAACCTTTAGCCCGACGGCTTTGTTAATTTTTTTTTTCAAAATTTAACCGAGAGTTTCACTATTCCATTAATTTTAAT
Organism: Lithobius niger; assembly: GCA_023313725.1. Taxonomy (NCBI): domain Eukaryota; kingdom Metazoa; phylum Arthropoda; class Chilopoda; order Lithobiomorpha; family Lithobiidae; genus Lithobius; species Lithobius niger. Next base: position 68,680 of record JAHWFP010231749.1, on the reverse strand, counting down.
TGTCCACAACGACAGAACCTTAAGCAAGCTGTTAATGCCTCATTCAGCGTTATGTGGCTTGGGTCGGCATCACGCTACACAGCCCTGACCCTTCCCCAGACTTCATGAGTTCGTGTATGCTATTTTTTTACTTGATTGTGGGCATAAAGTATAGCGCTTTCAACATTTAGCGGAGTTTCACTAATCCTTTTATTTTAATCGTCTACAACTAAACGACTGAACCTTTCACCAGCGGTTTAACATTAAGATGCATAATACCTGAACTGAAGCATTGTTTCATCCATCGTTTCAGTTTGTTGGCACCAATCAGTTTTTAGTTTATTACCAACAATCATTCCGTTTCCAATAATCGAATACTGTTATTATTAGACGGCTGTCCGCGTTGGTCGGGTGGTCGTCTGGGTTGGGTTTGATTTTATTTTATTTGAGCGTACAGGCCTATACTACCAAGTGCTCAGTCTAACCTACTTAAAAAATACGGACACCAAATGCCACCAGTAAACCAAACAACTTACAAACCACCAAAAACCAGCAAGCACCTTGGACCCTATGCATGAGGTAACGGGAACCAAGAGACTCCTGGAACTCTAGGTGAACCGTCGTGTTGCCTTACTAAACCCCAAGGTCCTACGCAGGGAGCCTATACCTAACACCGAGTGTGGGGAGACACCGAGGGCTACGTGAACCGCGTCGACCCCTACATTGTGGGCGAAGCGCTGCTGAGCAGCCCAGAAAGGGCACTCTACCAAAAAATGACGTACAGTCTCTTCTCCACCGCCACAGGTACAAAGAGGAGAGCGAGACCACCCTAACCTGAACATGTAAGCCCTGACCTGAACATGCCCAGTTCAAAGTATGGAGAGCAAACCCGCATCGCAATGGGAGAAACTGTCAAGAGATAGGGTAGGCTGTGGTTAGGGGCAACTCATACAAACCACTGCCCACTGGACTGGCAGACCACTCTGCAGCCCACTCACGATCAACCCACTCACGATCAACAATCCTCGCAACCACAGGCCGTAGGTCCCTGGGACCCATGGCAAGACTGATCACACCCCCTTCACCATCCGAGCCCTGCCTGGCGAGACTGTCCTCCAGCTCATTACCAAAGCAACCCGAGTGGCCCGCAGTCCACTTAAGGGAGACTGACCTGCCGCGCTGGCAAAGAACAAAAAGCTTCCACCCTATCTCAAAAGCGACCGGGTGGGAACATTGGAGAGACAGAAAACAACGCCTCAGGAAGCCAATACTAGCCAACGAGTCAGTGAGTACGCAGAACTCAGGCAACTGCATATCCGAACCAATGTCTAGTGCCACAGAAATAGCAGCAAGCTCCCCCAAGAAGGCCGATGGGATCGGGCGAAGAGAGAACTGGTACTCCAGCCGCCAACACGGAACACAGACACCAACCCTACCCCTCCCCCGTTCGATGAAGAAGGAAGCGTCACAGAACACCTGAACAGCCGAACGACTAGTCATGCCTCTTTCCAACTGCACAGAAGCCACCGCCGCCGGACACCACAGCCACAAGGCCGGTGGATGGACAGAATCCGGAGTAGGAAAGCCACCCATCCCGTCCAGCAGAAGAAGTGTGGGCCCCTGGCCTGGAGCACCAAGCAAACCACAGGCCCTATCCGACAGGGACATATTATAGTCCAACAGAATACGACCCAAAGGGTCTGACCTGCCCCTCCCAACTGCCCGCAGACAGATTCTAGCACGCAGCTCCTTGGCCCGAAAGGCACCAGGGCGCTTGCCAGCTTCCACATGTAGGGCGGGCACTGGGGTAGACGGCAAACAACCGGTGACCACTCTTAATAGCAACCTGAACCTCCTTAATTGCTTGCCGAGAGCTGGCCAAAACAGGGATATGAAAATCCGCGCAAGAGCAAACATAGACCTTGTGAAAGGAAACGACAGTGGCACGCTTCGCAACGGACGCATTAGTAGCGATGAACCGCAGCACATTCGACCGGGCTGACACATTTTGCTTCACGCATGCTACGTCGTGGGTCCACAACAGTTGCAGGACCAGCCAAAAACCAAGGTAGCGACTCACGACCCGTTTACCAAAATGGAGTCCTCCCAGGTCTTCCCCCGGCGGAAAATCATCAGCTCTGTCTTGGCACTGGCTGACTGTAGGCCTCTAGCCGCCAGTGCGCACGACCCCCTTGCAATAGCTGCCTCAAGAGAAGCCAAAATCACAGGCACGTCCCTCCCTGTAAGCCAAACTGCCATCTGCATAGGCGACCATGTTGACGGAAGAATTCATTTCTACTAGGACAGCGTTGATCGCCACTACAAACAGAGCCGGGCTCAGGCAACTACCCTGGGGGAGGCCGCGGTCAGTGAATAACACTGGACCACGCACTCCCTGCCCTTGTCGCAAAGCGCCGCACGCCGAGCAGCGCCATAACCGAAGCAAAAAGCTTTCCACCAACACCCAGGGACGAAACTCAACCCCAAGTTGGTAGGCGGGGTAGGAGGACCCCTCGGAGCACCATAGACTGCCGCGAAATTGGCATTAAAAGCCTCAGCCATCTTTGGGCCCCTAAGAACCTCGTTGGACTGGCCAAAAAACCAAGCAACAGTAGCACTTACATCACGCGGGCGGACCAAAGCACAGACACGTGACAGGGAAAGGCCCCGAGATACCTGGTCGCAAAGTCTCGCTTCAAACATCGCCTTCTCCCTGCGGAGAAGAAACCGAGTCTCTTGGGCAATCCCAACAAACTCGAACCACCGTTGGTCAGACTGACATCGGCAAAACCCTTGCCAAGCACGGCAACGATCCCGCACAGCAGTCACACACACCGAAGTCCACCACACCACCACACGGTCCCGTCTACCAGACTTTCCACGCAAGCAGCGCTTGGCACCACGTCTCCCACCAACCCACTTTCTAAGCCAAGGGGCCAACTCACCAGAATCTACAACTGGCGGAATCTGTGGTACGACACCACCAAGTCGGCCGCATCCCCCCCCCTCCCCGCCATCCCATGTTAACGCCACAGGAAAGTGGTCGCTACCCCGTAAATCTGATGATACCTCGAATGAGAACCAGGAACCAGCTCGTTCGAGCAGAGGAACATATCCAGGACCGACTCCTGGATCTGGTCCCCATACCTCCTTACAAGCGTAGGTGTGCCATTCTGCAGCACAGAGATGCCCAAACAGTCCACAGATTCATCAGTGATGTGCGTTGAAGTCCTCCCTCCCTTAAAACCAAGGGCCAGGGGAGGGACCCAACCCACTCCACCCACATGACACGAGACCCTTCCAGTGACGTGAACTACACCTATGGTCATGCATCTGCACCCCCAAAAAGGGGGGGGGTCACAAACGGGACCCAATCCTTAATGAGCACCCTCACCACTGAGCCGCCAAGACCAGTGACGCACAAAAAACCATTTAGACTTGGGACAAACCCGACTAGCTGCCTGGTTTCAACCAAACCCAAAATTTAAACTTTAGTTCCCAACCATTCCAATTCTTCCCCCTTATTCCCTATACCTCGTACATTCCAGGTACAAACAACGAACGGAGTAGGATAAACATCACAACACACTATGGAGACACCTGCACCATCAGCGGTTCATTTTCTCCCTCTTGAGGGAACGTATCACCACTGTTCCTCCTGCTCGAAACATACACTTCACCATCTGACTCCCCATTCAGCATAGCTACCTCGCTGGATCACGACAATGCTGCGTCACTACACACAACATCTACACTGCCTAAGCTGCTAAGTTAATCATCATCCGCTAACACTCCTGAAGCACTGGTTTCCGCAAAGGCAATAGAGGTCGACCGAATTTCGGTTTCAGTTTTGGTTTCAGTATCGAAACCAACAAATATTCAGTTTCGGTTTCGGCCATGAAGTTAATAGCTCAGTCCGACGAAATGGTTTCGGTTACGGTTTGGCTGAATCCTGTGCTTCAGTTTCCGTGAAGCCGAAACCACTTCTACCTCCTGGCAGTATCCAATTTCCGTACAGACTACTAGGCTATAGCTTAGGGGTGTCGACATCCAGGGGGCACCATCACACATCCTGCTTGCATCTGCCATGCCCATCAATAATAAATACATTTTTTTTTTAAATCCAAATTCAAAATATCTAAATGCTTCGTTGCTCTGGAGTGTATTTATGCTTGCATTTGTCTTTATTTATGTTTTCAAGCAAAGCTCTTACTTCCTGAATGAAAAGCCCTTTTCCGTGCCCTCGACTAACACGAATAAAATAAGACTAGTTTTAAAATAAAAAATGAGTAGTGACAAAAAAAAATACAAACGAAAGTCCTGAAGTCTTGTAGCAAGACTGACAAGTTCTTTTTTAAATTCTAAAACATTATTGTTGTTGGAGGGGTTGTGGGAGGGGCTGGTGGGAGGCGACACATTCATGATTTTATGATATTATTCCTGCTTTTATGTCAAATGATTAAAATTGATACTTTTCAGGTTAGGTTTTGGTTCAGGTTTCGGTCGGCCGAAACTGATTGATCGATTTCGGTAGTGGTTTCGGTTTCGGCCGAAACGAATTGCCAGGAAACTAAATCACTGGTTTCGGCAGTGGTTTCGGTTTCGGCCGAAAGTGAAAAAAATTGGTTGTGGTCGACCACTAAAAGGCAACACACAGTCCTATATATCCACCATTAGGAACACTTTCACTCGGTATATAACCTCCCATACTAACACCACAAAGTTGAGCACCTTCACCACCACTAACACCAGGAACTGCAGAATCCAGGCACACTTACGTCAGGGTCCCCTCCCCACTATCTTCTAACAAATCACCCACTGAAGACACTGGCCAAAGCCGAACGGGAAGAAGAAGCCTTTCGTCGCCGTGGCCTTCTCTGCGTAGACCAAGCGATTGAAGAATCAGCTGCTGGACCACTCGATGGAGGGCCGTTGGCCCCAGCAGGAGCAAGGGTACCCACCGCCTCCTCTACAGCAGCTACAGGTTGGGAAGGCACAGGAGGTGCGAGGTGGACACACAGGGCGTCACGAAGTAAGGTCACGTTGCAGACACGGCAGACAACCAACGGGCAAAAACGTCTCACGTGTCCTCTGTTCCTGCATTTCAGGCACCCGGGTAGCCTGTCCGCCACAGACAACAGGGAGGCGACTCCCAGGACTCTAACTACATCTGGGCCATCCTCGACGAGCACTGAGTCCCTTAGTACCGCACCTAATCCCAGTACGGCAGTGACGCAATCCTTCCATTGAGTGGTACTCGTGCCGCAAACCAGAAACTTCCCCGAAATCTTCCAAAGCTCTCACAATAGCTGCATCAGGCACGTCCAGCAGGAGCCAATGCATCCGGTATGGATTGGGTGGCCGTTTTACAACACTGCAACTCGTTTTTAACTGCTTACTAGAGGAAGCCCGTGCTACGCACGGGTAGTGTTTGATGCACCGTTAAAAACACTGGGATGATTTCCTTCCTCATGTGTTTGTTACGGAATGTGTGTATCCCGTCTATGTGTTTTTGCGTACCCTGGCTAGCAAACGGTATTTTTCGTTTGGTTCCTTTCCCTCATTCAGTGTATCCCTTGTTCCGGAGTCCATACACTTACATTACATATGATTATTTGCTGCCAAAATGGTTGGAATACGCGTTTGTACATGTGAAATAAATAAATAGGCCTTTGTGCATGTGAAATAATAAATACGCCTTTGTATCCCGGAAATAAATAAATACGCCTTTGTACACCTGAAATAAATAAATAGGCATTGGAGACATTGTAAGGGAGGATTAAACAAACGAAGCTTGAACAATCAGCAAGAGGGCGAAGGGGCTCATTCTTGCCACGGTAGCAAAGAAAAAGGGCGAGCGACCAACAATGAAAACGGATATGTACTCTATCGATTACTTGCGGGCGTCTTGTGGCGGGCGTCTTGTGGCGGCCGTCTTGTGGCCGTCTCGTTGCCGTCCATCCTACGCGACAACTCGATTTAAGGGAGGATTAAACAAATGAAGCTTGAACAATCAGCAAGAGGGCGAGCGGGCTCATTCTTCTCACGGTAGCAAAGAAAAAGGGCGTGCGACCAACAATGAAAACGGATATGTGCTCCATCAATTACTTGCGCCCGTCTTGTGGCGGCCGTCTTGTGGCCGTCTCGTTGCCGTCCATCCTACGCGACAACTCGATTTTATTAATAAAGATGCATGTAATCAGGAGCCTGTATGCATAAAGCAGTTATCGAAATACAGTAGTTAAATTGTCAAATAACGTTTCGTCCCACTCCAATCGTTTATTTGAACGGATCATGCCTATCACCTTTATCATATGGCCAGAAGTGACTGAAATATTAGTCGACTTTTTATGATTTCGATTAGAAGACGTGCCAGCAAATTGTAGGCGTTGTTATTGATCAGTTTATGGCTAAATCATTTGCATATGAAAGGTTGTAGGTCCTTGACTAAAAATTTTTGTCAATTATGTTTCTGTATGAAAAAAAGTTGAACCGGATCTAGCCCAGGTTATTTCAGGTTTTGACAACATGCACGGAAAACATAATTATATCTGTTGTTGGGCTATTGGCAAATCACTGAAAAAAAAATGTTGGCTACTTTATGGTTCGCCGGGAAGGCTGTCCTAGAATTCTATGCGTATTGGCAATTCGTGTAGTTATGTGGCTCCTGCTAATCAGGTAATTATTGTATAATCGATTATTTAGTATAACAGTTTGTTGTATCAACGGGATAGTGCATACTAGGTGCGTAGATAACGGAATAAAGGCAGAATTATAAATTCTTTCCACGATCACTTTCGATAGTAAAAGAGCTTATGGGAAGAATACGGGCTCCTCACTGATTGGTCTTTCGTTGGGCTAGAATGACGTAAAATGATCAACTGAACAACATTATCGCATAAAGTTTTTGGGGCAAAGGCTTCGTTTGGCCGTCAGAAATTATTGAAAGCCGCATTCTTTGCGCTGACGGACGAGAGGCCGTTTTCTTCCCATGTTCTCAGCTGATATTTTTTTCCCCAAAACAGTTCAGTTAGGTGGGTTGTTATTGTCAGTTTCGTGTGGTTTTGTTATTGTCGGTTAGGTTAGGAACCGGCTTCGGCATTTCACTTAAGGTAATGAACTGGTTGGGGTTGGCGTTTCACTTGCCGGACTTTCGCCCAGTTTCATGCTTTTAAGGGAGAAACACGGTTCTAACTTTGGCCCTTCACTACGGCCAAACGGTGCGTTTGCCCCAAAAATGGAAGAGGAAAACATTACTCAGCAGGTAATTCTTAGTCCATTAAAAAAAAATCGGACGAGCCCGTTTTCTTCCCATGTACCATTTACGCTCATGGCCCGAAATTCGAAAAAAGAGAAAAAATACCTACCTTTAATTTTCACGCAATTGATCCCAAATTGCGAAAACTCGTAAAATCATCATTAACATAACCTAAGTTAACCAATTAAGTGCCCCAGTATGAAATGGCAAACCCTAACCAGTTAACTTCCACAGTATGAAATGCAAAACCCCAAACTAACCTAACCTAACCTAACTGACAACAACAACCCGCCCATCGGAAGCACCCAATAGAGAGCTTTGTCTTTCGTCTATGAAAATAATAATGTTGCGATTTCATAATGGTAACCGTTCTTTGATAGCAAGTGTGTCAGATTTTTTCATCCAATGTGCAGCTTGGATCATCATAGAAACAAAGTATATTATCTTGTTTCCTTGGTACAAAGTACATTATCTTGTTTCATTAGTACAAAGTATATTATTTAACGGGGCGGGGGGGGGGGCATCTCCCCCCGGGCCTTCGCCGTAAAAAGGCCTTCATGGCAAAATGAGCCTTCATTTTTAACCCACTGCTTGGATGATTAAGGTTGGCGAGACATGCAATACGTCGAGGGGGGAGCCGTGGGTTGAAAATCGATAACCAATCGTTTCTAACCAATAACTATTACATCATAATGTATTAATGCTAGAACAGGGGTGGTTCGTTAGTCTGTACGCACAGTTATACTTTTCATTGACGTCAACGGATCAACGGATTTAAGGACAAATCCCCCCACCCCCAAGCCGTACCAAAATATTAATTTTTTTTTATTCATTTACATTTTGTTTTAGAAATTTAAGTATTTCCGACTGAGGTCCATTTTTCAGAATGAGATGTTTTTCTTGGTGGGATGGTAGTTGTTGCTCCCCCTCCTCCCCCTCCAAAATCGACCGTGGTCGTATTGCATGCCTGAATGTTTAGACCTATTTAGTTGATTTGTACTACTGGAACCTACGTCGCTATTAATAGTAAAAGCGTAATCGGGCCATTGGTTATGATGGCTTCTATGCGTAGCGATAGTCCCCTCCGTCCTTCAACTGCAGGGCGGTATTTAACGGGGGAAGGGGGGGGGGGGGCAGGCGCGGGGGGCGGCAAGCAACAACCAGCTTGATAATCTTTTTGGCATAAGCAGTATATGTATTTCTTTATGAAGTTCTTGTTATTAATGTAGATCTACATTCATCTGTGGTTCTTACTAGCGATGTAAGACAACGATTTCATTGTTGCAGCAGTGTGTCTTCATGATATAAATCCACTACTGCAACAATGGTCCATCTATGAAAAGTTGTACAAATAATGTACGATTAAATCTAGACACACGCTAGAGTGTCGCCGTCAAGTGGAAAGGCGGCCACTAGCTGACTGTGTCTTTTAACTGTAACTACCTTATACCTGATTTCAGCCTGCTGGTGTAAATTCCCCACGCGGTAGAAATCTTTGAAAATCGTTGGATTCAGGTGTCTTGAGTCCAGTAACGAAGAAAACTTCAACATTAGAGTGTGGGAACACCGGTCTCTTTTATGAAGATAAAATACCCTCAGTAACGCTGATTTGTGTTACTGGCTAGCTAAGGACAAGGCTCCCATGTTAATTCTCATAGGGTATAAAGACACGTCTACAGCTCGTTAAGAAAAGTTCACATATCTCAATTTTGACACACAGCTAAAGAGTAGTATGGGGAAGTGCCTTTTTCTAAAATGGGGGGTAGCAGCTAGAAGCACGTGGCTGTGAAGTGGCGCATAAATGCAAAAATTTTATTGTAACCATTGTTTGTATTGTCATCCAACAGTCTATCATAACATGCTTAAGTGTTATACGCGCATCGTTTTAATACTTAATTGTCAGAATATATTGTTGCTGCAAGTTTTAAAAGTTGTGATATCCAACCAAAGCTGATATAAGAGAAGCCTCCATGGTTCCAAAAAGGATCGGCCTTTGAAAGTAGTGATATCATTCAACGAGGGAAAGGCCGCCAAGGTTATTCTTATTAGTCAAGTTAATCGCACCGAATAATACTTTGGACGTTAAATGAAACCTTGAAGATTGCTACCGAAAGTAGCAATTTTCTAGTTTTCATTTAATTTTCGAAATTAACGAAATTGTCGGTGCGATTAACTTGGCTAATAAGATTAACCTTGGCGGCCTTTCCCTCGTTGGATGATATCACTACTTTCAAATGCCGAACCTTTTTGGAAACTTGGCGGCTTCTCTTATACCATTTTTGGTTTTGGGTGGATTAAAGAATACCGAAAAAAAAAAAGAACAAGTCCAAAAGGCAACGTAGGTTTGCATCAGTGTTCTTACCAACTTGCCTCAAATTTCAGTGCTCATGATATATTTCAGTTGGAACGTCATTCACCCTTAGTTTTAAAGGGACTACTCCTACCTTTCTTTTCTTGTTGTGGAAAGTGGAAGTGGAAAGTGCTATTCAAGCGTGTGAACTAATAAAGGCTGACCAATGCACGTTTCTGAAAACTGATAAAAGAGTCATGATGTAAAAAAAAATTGTAATTCCGTTAATAAGAGCTTGTGCAGAAGTTTCGAGGCCAGACTGCCCCAGGCATTCAACGGATGAATTCCCCCTCGTCCTGGCTTCGATCCGGGAAACCCCTAGCGTTGCTTTGGCCTCGGGGCTTGGGTGGGACTCGCTCTCAAAGGACGAACCTTGTTGTGAGGTGGGACACTGCCTCAGTGATTCACGTCTTTCTCGCCTGAGGGCAACAGATCTCCCTCTCTTTTGTATGTGCCGCGTACTCCGGAACACGTCGGAAGAAAACGCTATACTTCGAAACGACACTCTCCCCCGACCCTAAAATTTCCCCTCTTGTCTAGGTCTAGTCCTTCCCATCAATAGACAGTTGTTGTCATTGTTGTATAAGTGCTATGGGCCACCCACGATTGCATTAGCTTAATAATCGTTCTCAATTCGGCGATGGTGATAACTGCGCTCATTTGGCACAATCACTGACTTGGTTAAGTTGTTTGTAACCTCTTTGGCAGTGTCAGATGTACTCCAGACGTGTTTTGGTTGACTGCTCGTGCAGACAGTAGCCGAAATCTCAACGAGAAGAAGCATTAGTGCGAGTTTATAAATTAAGAGACGCATCTCTCCTACATTGTTAAAGCTACATTCCAATTACATGCACGAGGTAAAAAAAAAAAAAAACGTAGGTTTTTTGGAAGTAGAGTTAACAAAAAATAAACTTACTTTTTCGTTTACGGTCCCTAAATAAACTCGTTCGATATTTCGAGCTGTGCGTAAATTTGTAAAACAGCAGGGGCGAGGGATAATCGTCTAACTGGAAAATCGCATAATTGGAAGAACGTATAACGGAAAACAGTATAACGGAATATCATCTAACAGGAAATTCGTATAATGGAAAAGCGTCTAACTGGAAATTCGTATAACGGAAAATCGTCTAATATCCCTGCCTCGCTCTCACTGCCGCGCTCGCTGCGGCTATACATATAACATCAGAAACCGCAGTTAGACGTTTATCCATTATACGATATTTCGTTTAGATGCTTTTCCAGATTTTTTATTTAGGCAGATTTATACAATTATCCCATTAGACTATTTTCCAGTTAGACGTTCGTCCGACGTCCCAAACACAACATCACACCATGACAGGAAACCAACCCACCACTAGTATACAGAGAAATAGGAAATGACCACACAGTATAAATAAATGTCTTTTATTCTACGAAGCGAACCGAAATTATCGTTGTTGGGGAAAGGGGAAATTTGTCATTTTCCTTGTTGGCTGACGGAAACCTTTGGAATCGACCAACAATGCTTCTGCAAGGATAAAAATGACAGAGTAAAAATGACAAAATATTAATACTTTGGATTGGTGGTTGGAGCGGCACGTGGTTTAAACACTGTAGGGTTACAAACCATTTATTAGGATTTATCGGATTTATTCGGAGCAAAAGATGTCTGAAACCATGCGCTCTATTACAATAACATAACATATGAAGCAATTAATGGCAAATAAGTTGTTCTCGAAGCCATTCTCGGTTGTTCGTCTCATCGTTGTGGGGAAGATAACCAAGTTTGGGTTCGTGCTCCCTAAAAACAAACAACAACAATAACAGATCGGATGCAACAATAAACCCTCGGGCTGTGCGACCTCGGGAGTATTGTTGCAAAGGTATTGGCTGATGTGAAACAACTACTAGATCTTTTTTAAAAAATGGCATTTTAACAGAACGACTGGTGTAGTCGGGCGTGATTGTCTTTATGAGAATGGAAGAAATGAAGCAGACGTGAGGGATATCGACGTGAAAAGTTTTCACCGCTATGGATTAGTAGGTGGTGCATGGGCCGAGCAGAGTGATGGACTTGAAAGTGTGATGGAAGAGAACAATGTGGGTGGCAAGAATGCGATGCGGACAGTATTGGAATTGTAAACACAAGTGAGTCGTTCGGTATGAACGAAGAAACTGATTTTGGCATCCCAATCTGTGGATCATGCTTCTGCTGGTCGTAGTGGTAACACGCTTGACCTACGCTCGGTGTAGAGAGATTTAGACTCATTGAAAAGGGCGTATCGAAGTGCTTTAGCAAACATTAAAATGGTTAAGTCGGTCATAATTATTGCGGACCAGGCTGGGCGACCGTACTTGATGTCACATTTGCACGATGTAATTGCTTGTTTTGTAAATCTATAAGAGGTTGATGCAGTTTGTACGTTAGAGACCAATAATGTGTTCCAGGTAGTGTTGAAGTCTGGAGCAGCAAAGATTGCACTTAAGGAGGTAAAGGATTTCAATACGAATGGGTTTGAAGCCGGCATCTATGATCTTCACGAGCAGACATTTTCTCAGCTAGTCCATTGGATACCATTTGAGTTCTAGGAACGCGACATTGGTGCTGCACTAATAAACTGTGGTACTTTGGTGGCAGATGGTGTCACCCATTCCTAGTAAGGCAACCAGAGACTTTCGTTGTGGCTTCAAAACAGTGTAGTGCTTGCTGATCTGTCTGACATTGTACATGTAAGTGGCATACTGGTCCTCCTGGTGTGTCTAATCATCCACCCCGGTGCATACGATGCGGTTTTTGTGGGCACGTCCGGCGGGTATGCTCAGCACCTACTTCAGGGAGTGTCGAAGTTTTACTAGCAGGGAGATCCCATGCAATTATGTTACGACAAATGCCACTCGGTTAAGGGCTAGTCTGGAGATTAACAGTGTGATGTATGGTGCACTTTCAGACCCATGTGCTGTGCCTCTTGCTGAGCCATCTGTGGCATTATCTGCTGGGCAGTCTGTTAATTTGCTTGTTGTGGGACCCTCTGTGCAGACACCTGCACTGGTGCCCTGTCTTTTTTGCTGATGCATTATCTTCCTGTGAAGCGACAAATGGTCCTGAAGGCGCGGTCTAGATTCCAAGAGTGTCAGACGAGTGTGCTTCAGGATGTTTCAACCCAAAATAGGTACCAGACGCTATCCTATCTCTTGATCCGGATAGAACCCGGAGTTTGCGATTGACACAAGCAGCGCCGGAGATAGTTGTGTGTGACACAGTGTGTAGTGCGGATATCATACACTGCAGTAGTGACGTCTATAAGTGTAAACTAGTAGAGCTGCATGCTGATTTTGATACAGGTAGTAGTAGGAGTGGTGGTAGTTTATAGCTTTCAGAACACCGTTTTTCATTGGTTTCTGGAATGTCCGAGGCTTGGTGAACAAAGTTGGGGATGCCTAGTCAAGCTTTGTGAGCAAATTGACATTTTAGGCTTACAAGAAGTTCAGGTACCACTTGGTGTAAATGTAGAAATTCTGGAACATAATTGTCTTAGTTGTGGCCCACTATTTAATGTTAGAATATTAGTGAATTGGAAGGTGCCACACCAGTGCCTTGGTTTCCTGGTCTGCATGTGGTATCAGTGTGTGGTCTGGTGCCTTCTGGTATTTGATTTAATTTGCACATGTGGTCAGAAAATTTACGGTAGATGAGTGATGCGCCTGGGTCAAGTCGCTCCTTCGTTTTTTGGTGCTTAGTGGGGACTTCAATGCTCATCACTGGCTGTGGGGAAATGTGCGGTGTGATGCTAGAGGTCGTCTGCTTTCATCAACTCTAGATGATCTCGACCTTGTGCATGACGGGTCTTCTACGCTCGTTCGATGGAGTGGTGAGGCCGTTTTAGATCTTTTTTAATCCAGCAAAACATACCTGGCGAAAGCACATCCAACGAAAACATATCCAGCAAGAACACATCCAGCAAACAAAATCTAATAAGTAATAAGAAAATCTAATAAGTTGGGGTTTGTTTATTCACAGGGCACTGGTCCATAGCCGTACGCCCACAACATACTAACAATACAACCAACCATACAAGTAAAACAATATGAGTAAAACAGAACATTGCACAAAATTGCACAAAATTTACGTAAACTTAAGCCTAGTCTCTATCACATCAGACACCTCCTTAACATAAAAAGCAAAAAAATGATCTATTATTCTTGGGTTGAAAGCTTGATTAGATATGGTATTGAAATATATGGATTTGCTGCTAACTGCCACATAAATAGACTGCAAAAACTGCAAAACCGAATCGTAAAAATTCTTTTTAACGAATATGGAAATTTAAAATCTAAACAAATATACAGGAAAATAAAAATACTCAAAATTAAGCAACTTAGAGATTTCGTTGTAATTCTAAAAAACTATTTTAACTGTGACCACAAATTAAGCTCAGCAATAAAGAATAATTATTTCAGGAAAACCACATATCGATATGAAGTGCCTTTTGCCATGAACCAATATGGCAAACGAACAAACAAATATAAAATTCCTTCTATATTTAATGAAATCCCTATTGAACTACTCCAAATTGATGGGATAACTGAGATTAAAAATAAACTATTCGACTACTTCTTACTTAATCAAGAAATCGATTAAGCAATGCCCAGATAAACACTCGGTCTAATTTAAAAAAAAAAAAAAAAAATTTATTAATATAGTTGTATTTACGTAGATATATACATAAATGTGGAATGTGCATTTAGTGATTATTATTATTATTATTTTTTGGTTTTGTTTTGTACTTAAACTGTTACATTGTGTTTATTTTTGTTTCTGATTCCTACTATGGATTTATGTTCAAAATAGTAGTTGTCAACAAATAATGTGTTCTATATTTACCTCCATATTATTGTTATGAGCCATATACTGTACCTGCCTTATACGGCACACACAAGTTCACCATGAACTTCGAGCCGTCGTAATAAACTTCTTACTCTTACTATTACTTAGTACCACCTGCAACACATCTCTAATTCGGGTCGGGCGATATCCTTCTCACCCGTTTTGAAGCTATCAGTCCGACGTACATTGTTGAGCGCAAGTGAGCGCGAGTAGAATACATTGTTGCGTTTAGCCAGAAGAAAGTTTGTGTAGAATATTCGTTAAGACGCAATGCTACACGCAACGAAAAGAAGCAACGTTTAGTTTTGAAAGCGGTTGCAAAGCTGTAATTTACATGTATTTCAACAATTTTTTTTTTACGTTTGAGGTGACGTTGTTTTCACAAAATTGTTCCATGTAATTAATTACATTCGGTTCCTGTATTCCTTTTTGTCATTTAATGAAATCAACGTTTGGAAAGCAGCAGTCGCAATGTTGTGAATTGCTGAACGTTTTTATTTTTGTATCTGTTATGTTTTTTTTTTATTTGTTTCAGTAACTTTAGCCTATTACATTTGTTTGTTTTCTTCCACTTTTCATTTAACGCAAACGGGGGCTGGGATCCACGTGGAGTGCTGGGATCCTCCGCCACGGATCCCAGCACTCCTCGTCCTCGTTCATTGTTGCGATCACGTCGTGCTGTATTGTTATAAGAGGACTGAGAGCTTCAAAACGGGTGAGAAGTCATTTTACAACACTGCAACTCGTTTTTATTAATGTGGATTCGTAATAAGGATAATGCTGGATTGCTGGTGAATAATTGTTGGCTCAGCAGCATTGTTAGCATTTCTTTATTGTTCAGTCTATGTCTTACGGCTTCGGGCAGATGGTCAGGGGTGGTTAACGCTCGTTAAACTCTTTGAACCCTTTGCAGCTGGGATTTACTGATTGCCATTGTTCCTTAATTACAATGGTTAAAACAATGTAAAACAATCAACATGATCGTTCAGAGTCCCGTTAACTCCGGAATGGGTTTACCAATTGAAAAAAGTGGTCTCTGTGAAGATGAAGGACAGAAAAATTTCTGGTTTAGATCATGTTTTAGATTTTAGGTAGGTGCAGTAGATTTTTCTGAAACGGTGTCACACAAGAACAAGAACCAGAACAAGAAGTGAACGGTTTTCAAATATACGTGTGGCTCCCTACTTTTATACTCTTGCACGGAAATGCGTAAAAGTTGGTATAAATATACCTTCCATACTTATCTGTTATCTGGCCAAGTTAGGTCGAAATATATTGAATAGGAACGGAGAAATTAACAGTTTTAGTTTTGCTGGAGAGAGGACTTCACATATACGTATATACACGACTATCGCCGTGTATGATAGATAGCATTTCATGACAAGAAAAAAAAATGATCGAAATTGAGAATTATGTAGTACCTGGTAACCCGTCTAAGAACGGCACGTGCTTGCTAAATGGTTTCTCCCGAAGCCGTGTGTTCCCGTTGACTTTTAAGCGGATCGCAGTAGAAGCTGCTTGCAAACTATTTCTCAGGTGGCTTTATATGCGGTGCATGGTCATCATAACAGACAACATATGGTGCTACACGTTCGGATTCTCGGCATTGCTTCTGTTTCTGTGAGATGAAGAGGAGGAGACTTAATGGTGCGTCGGTAGCCCAACGAGATGATGAGTAACGTTATTAGTAATCTAGCCCCACACATATAATATACATGCGTGTGTTAAGTAATTACCCCTCCCCCCCCCCCACCACCTCCGCCAACCCTCTCCCAAACCTCACACCTCCCAACATAATCCAAACATACTACTTCTTAACACGAGCAAGGTCCCCCCACTAGTTTCCTAATCTTTTTATAGCTATAACGCTAATTTTGGCTAAACGTGTTTAAATGGACTACCGATATGTGACTGGCTGGCGGTATGCATGCTTCAAATGTCATAGTAGCTGTCGCAAACTGTAATTTATTTTTCTATTGTAAATTAATTTTTTGTTAACTTACGGAGCCGTCACTGGGCCCAAGTTGGTAATCATTATTTCATTGTTTGGTAAATCTCGTAACCACTGTCTTTCATTATTGGCGGCTTCTGGAAATGTCGGTAGGCTACAGAAAACTAGCTGTGTGCAAGCGAGTTGGTCGTAGCCTGGGGCAAGCTACCAGGAGATAAGATCGCAATGGGAGGTGGGGGTTTGGGGCAAGATCCAGGCGGTGGGGTGGGTATGATGGTGGGGAGGGCATATACTCTTGCTTATATCGATCATGCGTTGTCCCCCAGGCGGCCGTGCAAGAAGCCCCCAAGGCTTACCGGTTTCTCGTAACCCCCTCCCCAACCCCCACTGCTCCCCCCTTCGTGCGCCCGGGGCGCCTTCTGTTAATCCGGCCGAGCCCTGCGGATATGCAGCTGGGCCCGTGGAAAGCGAGCAGGCCGCTTGCCTGATCAATTTGCACCCGGCAAAAGATGTGCGTTGGGATTCTTTTGTGGTGTTTCGATTCGCAGGTTCGCAGCAAGAGGATAGGGATTTTACGTTATGTTTCAGTGTTGCAGGAGGGCTGTA
Organism: Lithobius niger; assembly: GCA_023313725.1. Taxonomy (NCBI): domain Eukaryota; kingdom Metazoa; phylum Arthropoda; class Chilopoda; order Lithobiomorpha; family Lithobiidae; genus Lithobius; species Lithobius niger. Next base: position 51,672 of record JAHWFP010231749.1, on the reverse strand, counting down.
GTAAGTTTGCCGTGCTCCCAGCCGAAGCCATGGCGCCAGAGGGCGTAGACTCTTCGTTTCTTCGATGTACTTTGTGCATTTGTCCTCCTGTGACTCTACGCGTTGTTTTGTTGTTGCAGTGCAAATTAGCGCCATGAGCAAAAATAGATATTAGGTTAAATCAGTTTTTTTTTAAAGTTTTTGTGGGAGTTTATTCAGCAAAGTATAATCGTTTTGGGTTCTCATAGGAATATTAAGGAAAATTCCTCAGTACCGGTGGAAAGTATGATTATTCTCCAAAGTTTCTGATAAATTTCAACAGCTCGACCTCTTTGCTCGAGCAAAACTACGGAAAATGACGTTAAGAGGACTCGTCGAAATTACCTAATTGTTAGAATTTTTCTCGACAGTGCAATTGAAACATTTCGTATTTCAACTGGCAAGTTTTTTGACAAATAACTAGCCTAACCTTTCACCCTAGGTACCAAATTAGACCAATTAAGAAAAAATCTGCAGCTTATGTTAATTTTAGGAAGTTCGTATATCATGGACTGTTTCCCCTCCAAGTTAAAAAAATAATAATAAAAAAACAAAGTAATGTAAGTTTTCCTGAAACGAAACTGCGATTGTGGCAAACTATTTTTTTTTCCGGAATAGTGTCAAGTACGAAGACGATGCTAAAGTCTTGATTAAATGAATAATTGTTCATGAAAACATTTAAAAGGCGGAAGAAATTTCTACAACACGAAGGCGTACACCTTCTAGGCCGAATATGCAAGGCCGGCTACAGCTACAGCCTGTGCTTCTGAAGTAGTAAAAAAAAAAAAATGATTTCGAAAATGATTCCATTTCTTCTGTCGAGGAAGGGATCCATTTACGAAGTAGGTGGCGTGTCGTGACCCTTTTGGGCCGAGGTCTTCTTGCCGCCCGGCGCAGTTTTATGTATGCGCGCGCATGCATGCAAGTCGACGGAGGGGGTCCTTGCTGTTGGTGTAATCATGCGCAAAGGCAAGAGCTAGGCGAGCCTTACCTCCACATCTGATAGCTGGCGGTGCACGATCCGCTTTCGCGTGCGCTGTATCGGTTTACTCATTATATTGGGCTTTAGGCAACTCATTTCTGCGTCGCATACAGAGAGCGAAAACAGCCCGGGGATACCGATATCGATTGCCGCCAACCCGCCCGCACGCGTCTCTCTCTTTTCTCGCTCTTGCCGAAACAAAAATCTGCCGCCCTCCCTCTCACTTGCCGCTCTTCTCTTCTGCCACGACGAGAGCTTTAATGATTTTAATTTTGGTCCTTCGACCTCAAACGCCCCAACGACAAACCATAAGCTTTGGCTTCTCTCTTCTACCGCGACCTCTGCCCGGCTCCAGTGACGAGAACAAACCATTGGCGGGCCGGAACTGACGTCATGACGAGCCTCTCCTTATGCCTGATAATCGGAGCTTATAAAGAATTCCGTTATGTACGAGGAGTGCTGGACAGTGTTAAGGTCCTGTCCCAGTGTATGACGATAACAGCGCCCTACTCGGCGAATTTTTTTACTATTAATCTTTTACCACCGTATTACAGGAGTTTTCAGAAGTCCCATATGATGATATCTCAGTAATTCCGTTGGTTACAAATCGTAAAGGTTATGATGCTGGTTGAGTCTAGGCGCCGGTAGAAGAGTTATTTTCCATGTATCGGCTACGATTTAAAAGATGGAGAGAATCACGTAATACCGTCAAGCCAGACTGAGTCAGAGTTCTTTACTCCATGTATTCACGTACCACATCTGATGTTTGTTAGCCTGTTTGTAATTTTTAGGTTAAAAGAATCCGTCAGCCTTACGAATGTCTTCCTTTCATGTGCCGCCAATTAGTTGCCAGTGTTTAATTCGCAGCCTTCTCAAAGAAAATATAACACTGCCTGGTGACCTTGGATGTTGCAGAGATTCATTCATGGATTTAGAAACTTTTGGGAAAATTTGGTAAAAACGTACGATTTTGACATAATAATTCTCTCATGTACGATATGCGAATCTTGTATGGTTAGAAGACTAGCTTTGTGATCTTTGACTTCGTGGAACTATGGTGAACTTTGTAGTATTTGGGGGAGTTAGAATAACCATTGGTGTTGCTTACGCCGCACAAGTAAGTCGCAGAAGGTATACAATTGCTCAAAATTAGGTTTAACTTTAAAATTTCAGCATTCGAAATGGTCTTTTTTTTTTTTTTTTTATAAACTCGGTTGTTAGGGACACATAAGTAGATCACAGAAGGTAAAAAAGGTTTTAAAAAAAATCAAAATAACCTCGGGTTACATTTCCAAAGCACAAATTATGAAAATGCGTCACTACAAAAAAGTCTTTGTTAATACATGAAACGGGATGTTGCCAGGGCCTTAGGGCTGCGTCGGGCAAATGACCGGGTGCGGTTAACGCTCGCTAAAACCGTTTGACCCTTTGGGATGTTGTCACTAATTTACCAGCGTTACGCGAACGCGCGTTAAGGCACCGCCTGTTCCGCCGTGAGTGGCTTCTCTGCATAACATTCTACTTCAACGACAAGATCGGGCTGGACAAGATCAAAGAAGATAGGCGTTTCTGCTTTTACGCTCAGTTACCCTTACTCCTTTACTGATTTTGATTTCTCTTGTGTGGCTGTGGAATGCGAATAACTAAGCCTAAGAGCATGTGACATTTCTAAGCCAGTCGTTTATACGCATCTAGGACTTCCGTATTTTTCTTTCACGTCTAGTCTGATTCGCTCCTAAAATAGAGCATGCACCCACAACAGCTCTGCCAGTAAAAGAAACAGGGTTGGGAAAATTCAAAAGGTAGGGGGGGGGGGGGGTGTTCTTAACCGACTACAGAACTACAACACCAAATGACGAAATTAGTTTTAGTGTTAAATCCCAATTTGCTATGGAGAAAGGGCCACCTTTGATCACAACTTCATCTATATGGCAGCAATAGCAAGGGTGCTGCCGGTGTGACAAAATGTGAAAATTTACTAATTGTGAAAAAAAAAAGTGAAAAATGTGATAAATGTGAAAAATACGAGTGGTAGTGTGAAAAAAAAACAGTCAAATTTATATACGCCAATTTTGAAGCTGTGCTTTAAAATCTTGTCATAGGTTTGTTACAAATATGCGAGCAGAATAATTATACGAATGTGTCATTATTTTTATTATAACAAATTTAATTTTGACATCCTGAAATAAAAAAAAATTAAATTATACAGATACCACAACGATTATAAGCTACCTACTAGTAAAGAAAAATTAATATTGAAGAAGGGTGAAATAGTGGGCGATGCAGAATTAGTGGTGCAGAAAATGATAAGTTGGTATGCGAAAAAAGTGAACAAACTGAAAAGTAGGTATGCGACACATGTGAAAAAAAATAGAAATCAGGCATGAGAAAAATATGGAAAAAATGAAAAGTAGGTTTGCGAAATATGTGACAAAAATAAAAAAAAACTAGGAATTTGAAAAAAAAAATGTGGAAAAACCCTGTAACCCCACCAGCACCCCTGCAATAAACAAAAACTAACTTTATTTCGTCGTTAGTATATGCAAGCTTAGCATATTTAGCCAAAGAGTCAGAAAAATAAAGAAGCCAAGCCAAACACGGCCGTTAGGAGTACAGAAGACCAATTTGATATGTTACAGTGTGACAAATTAGAAAACAAAAACAAACTCGTTTGGTGTTTAAGGTAAGATTTAACTGATTCGCAATCAAAACAGCAAAGGAACACAAAGAAACTTTCCTGTAAGGTTTCATGTACTGTTTACTTCACGTGAAACCTTACTGCTGTATTCAATTTTTTTTACTATTTTGAACTTTTGTACACGATAGGTCAGCTAATGATTGGTGTATTCTACGACATCGCTAAACGACATGGCTAAACAACATCGCTGAACGACATGGCTAACGACATCGCTGGAAAACGGTTAAAAACTAATTGTCTTAGTGTGCTTAGTACAGCCCTACGTTCGTACGAGTCCTTGTAACCTGGAAGTGACCTGGAAAATAATAATGAAATTCCATACTGGAAAAGTGCTTGAAAACCTTGAAAAATGGTTATGTATCATCAGTAGGGCAATGAACAGAAAGTAGACTACTCGACTGAAAAACACTGAAAAATTTAGCCCAGAATGTAGTAGAGTCTGTAGCCTTACATTAGTCTTCCTTTGTTACTGCATCAAAAGTTTTGAAGGTTGGGCTCTGGTTTTAATTATTGTATTTATGTGCATAATGGTTGAATACAGCAGTACGGTAAGGTTTCACGTGGACTAAACAGTACAGCAACACTGCAGTAATTGAACCTTACAGGAAAGTTGGTTTGTGTTCTTTTGCTGTTTTGACTTACCATAAACTTCAAACGGAGTACGTTATTGTTTTATTATTTTATTATTGCTGCTCGTTCAGACGAGCCATTTTACGTACTTATATTTTGAATAAAGAGGTCCATATTAACTACAATTTCATTAAAGAAAACAATTGTATTTTTCTAAGTTTTTGCACTAAACGTTTTCCGGAGTATTAATAACGAAACGATACACAATACCACAAATGAAGAGCAAGCAAATTATTTGTCTTGAAGTTTCAGTAAAAAAGACTACACATTTATCTAGGTTCCGTTCATCTTCTTCAGAAGAAGTACTCACCAAAAACGAAAAATCGTACATCGCTGAAACATTCAATTCAAAACTCGCTCCGGAAAAGGGGCAACCACTGAGCCGTACATCACGCCTGATCTGGACGTCCCATTTCCTGTCCAACTTGGAGGCAAGTTTAGGGAGAATCAACTGATCGATGCTGTCAATATGTGGCGCTTGTGAGGTTCGGGAAGTGGAACTTTTTCGTTAGCGAAGTGCTTGATTTGCTTGATGGCTTATGAACCTCATAAACGCCATATACAACAGCATCGACCAGCTAATTCACCCTGAACTTGCTTCCAAGTTTGACAATAAGTAGGACGTCCTGATCAGGCGTGATGTATTTACATATAGCTCAGTGGTTACTCCGTCTAGCGCGAGTGCTCCAATGGTGTGTTTCTTCTGAAGAAAGTGAACGGAGACCCTATTTGAATGTGTAGTTTTTTTTTCAGCGAAAATTCAAGAAGAACAATTTGTTTGTTATTCAGTTGTGTGTTTATTGTTTCCTTGTGCTGTCTGGTACATAGCACTGTAAACGCTGGTTCACGATATTTTATGACTATTTATTCAAAATTAAGAATTGATATTAAGAAATTTTAAAAATTAAGAAATGCAGTTAACATTTTGGCGCTCTTTCGTGGAGCCACTAATGAATGGACCAATTATCCACTGCTAATGAAAACACTTTAATTTAGTTGGCCTATTAAAGGCTGGTTGCCACCAAATTACCATTGCAGCATCCAGGCCTATCGAGTTCTCTCTCGCAGCAAGCAAAGGAATGCTCAAAGCAAACCTTTTAAACGCAACAAGCAACCCACGTGACTCCTTAATTGAGTAAAATTTGGTACGCCCTCGTGCACCTGGAAACAAGCTATAATGGTTAACGATATTAGTGTCAGTAGATGGCGCCAAGGAATTTTTGTTTATATTTTCCCGTGGTGCCATCTAATATCGTTAGTTCATCAGTATCGTTAATCTTTATAGTTTGTTTCCAGGTGCACGAGGACGTACCAAATTTTTACTCAATATTTAAGGAGTCAGGTGGCTTGTTTGTTGCGTTTTAAAGTGTTGCTTTATGCATTCCTTTGCTTCCTGCGAGAGAGAACTCGATAGACCTAGATGCTGCAATGATAATTTGGTGGCAACCGGTCTTTAAATTACTACTAAAAGTTAGCTAGAAATGTAATACACTATTTTATTTGACTCTGCTTACAAATGGTAACTAAATAAAAGTGCCAGAGAGAGAGCGAGAGCTGCTTTATTTATCATTAAAAACACAGTCGTGTGGAGTGATTAATATAGGACCGGAGTCCTTTTTCCGCAAAGGTAACAATTACACATTTTCTGTTGACGAGGAAAATAAAATAGTAATAGTAATACAATCTACATTAAAGTTAAATTTACCGCATTGTAAAGTGTAAATTTACAATATTTAATACACGGTGGTGACGTTACGCCAACACATCCAAATGCTAAAAGTGTAGCCGTTATCTGAAAACCCACACACGTCACTGTGAGTTAATTTTGATAACCCACACTTTTTTGATAACCTAACACTTTTTCCGGGGTCTACACAACCCCTGCTCCAGCCGGGGTGACATATAATGACCGACTTTGCAAAACTACCGTCCGACAACACAAATTCCACCAGCAAACCCCATTGCAACCAACATAAATAGGCACATTTGCAACCTGCGACATTTATCGTACAAACACGGGAAAAAAAACAAGATGCACTAACACTGCATTAGTAATTCGACGTATCGTATGGTAGAATAAAAAGTATCTGTAATTAACGTATGAAGTTGGAACGGCAGACATACCAACAGGACACTACTAAAAAATCTAAATGCATGGTGTACTGAAGAATATCTAAAATTGTCTCGTAACTTTGCTACTACAATACGGCAAATGAGCCAGAATCTTGTGTGCGACGATGCAATCACTGACCAGATAAGTTTTCATCGGACGCTGATATTGGTTTTCTTACAAAAAAACAGACTGAAAGCTTCGTAGTTTTACAGTTTCCCGCACCCGTTGTTCTTGTTCATCAGACTTTTACATTTTTTAAATCTTCGAACACCATATTTCATAAATTCAGCAGGTAATTTGGTGGGGGGGGGGGGAAATAAGAGAAAACTCATATTGCGCTGAGGGTACATGAGGTTGACTACTTTAAATTTATTTACATTTTTTAGGTGTATTAACAAAAGTTAAAATATTCACACGAAAATTGTGACAAAGTCCATATTGAATATAACACTGCAATTTCATATGGCCAATTTTTGTTAGGCTACTCAATACAAAGTATTTGTTTTACTAGCGTTTTATAATTATCTTTATTAAATCTGTGATTAAAACTAATGTCGAACCAGTAAAACTTACGGGAGTCTTCCTGTTACGGATTTTTAAAAAATTTGAAAGTCAGAGGCCATTAGGAATATTCCGCCCTTCCCTCCCTCTAGCCAGTCCGCCACTGTGAAAACAGGACATCATTCGCTTTGCTCACTCGTTCAATAGGAAACAACACCACAAATACGCGTAATAAAATACTGTAATATATCGCACCCGAAAAGCAGTGAGAATGGCGCAGTAATTAACAGCAAAAGTCTTATACGAGCATCGCATGCATTGTACCGTCCAGATTCAATCATAGAAATTCGGTGTACCATCCAGATCACCGCAAAGGTAAGTGATGACTCACTTTGTGTTGTTCTGCGCCATAAGGCAGGAGCCATCTCGACGTACACGATAGCCTCTAACCGACCGCAATGTTGAAGAGCTGACTTGCCGAAATGCACAGTTACACGCCGCAATTTTTCGTATGATCTTCGTTGAGCGCACACCTTTACGCTGAGGAAGCGCTGACGTCAGCCACTGATCGTGTACTATTTGACAACGGTTTTTGGCTCAGAGACCTTTTTATAGGTTAGCGAACTAAACCGCCCTAACTAAATTAACTACATCATAATACCTTGTGTACTGGCGCACTGCAACTCACCCACCCGCATACTTGAATTTCGTCGGCGTGCCCCCGTTTTTTGGCCACAACCGCATTAATTCGACGTGTGACACGTCGAATTAAAAGAGAGAACCTCGAGTAGGCTACTATGCTAGGCCCCCACCCATGGAGGAATGGTCCAACCCGGACCCGGCAACCGTTCGTTCCGACGGTACGAAAACTACGCTACTGACACTTCCTAAACACACCTAAAAACTTACGAGACTCAAGCGAATAGCGCATTTTATACGCTATATCTTATTTAAACTAATAAAGTAGAAAAAGTATGGTTTTACCTTAAACAAGAAAGTCGGTGACTGGGACTGGATATAGGGACGTCCTCCCGTACGTGAGACTTTCGTAGACAGGAAGTTTAAACCGGAAGTTTGAGTTCAGGAATTTACGTTATGATTCACAAATAAAATTTTCAAATAAAATTTTTTTAAATCTCAAATAACTAGATATGTTAGCTCGACGTCACACCTTACCATTAAAACACATATCCATGAGGTCTAGCCGTTTTAACGGCGATATTCGCTTGTCTGCTCGAAACGGCTAGTCCAATATCTCGGGCGTGGAGGGAAATCAGCACTCGCGCTTTCAGCGCTCGTGCAATTTCCCTCCACCCCCTCGATATTGGACTAGCCGTTTACTTAAATTCTAAGCAATTGAGGAAGAGGAAAAGTAAAACACGTCACAGAAGAAACGGTGAAAAGAGATACAGGACAAAAGTGGTGGGGGAGGGCGGGGTGATGCAATGCCAGACAGACAACAAAAGACAGGCGGAGACAGAACATGAAAGAAGAGATAAACAAAACACTGATTAATCGTAATCCATTAATTGTTGTGGTTGCAGTTTCTACAGAATGATTAACAAGTTTTTTTTTTCGTAATACAGTAAATGATGAAACGTCTTTAACACTCACAGGGATTTGGTTCCACGTGGGAGTAAGTTTTGCCTCTCGTGAACGTTTGCTAAGCTCAGACTGGTGAAATTCATAATTCATAATACAGTTGATTTCTGCTGCTTGGGGACTAAGAATGCACAGATGAGTTGCGTACAGATAGACGTGGACCATAGCCATTATTTTGATTTTTTTAAACCGTACAAACCTGTTCTATAAGAGTTTAGGTCGTGAAATGGTAGAATTTGTAACTTCTTGAACAAAGGAAGCGAATGTTACCTTGAAGGCTGATGTAGAATGGATCGAAGAGTTTCCTTTTGTAATTTGAGCAAACGTTCCTAAATAGATTTGCCACTGTTCATCCATGTCAGTAGTAATGATATACTAAGGTGCAATAAAGAACTTTTAATGAGGAAGAAGAAAGCACAGGTGCTAGTTTGTGAATGATGCTAGAAACTCGTGAGATTTTATGAACTATAGCATCAATATGTCCATTCCAGTTTAGCTGTCTATCAATACGTAATCCTAAAGATTTAGTGGAGTGGGCTTCGGAAAGCTCAATATCATTAACAGCGATAGGTTCGTTATACGCAAGTTATATACGCAGTTATCTTCAAGACTAATTGGATGACCTTATCGGGGATGCTACAGGGCTGCAAGGGTAATCATATGCCCTCACCCCCAACATTTTCCTGCATCCCTGTATCTCTGAATTTTCAAACGTTTATTGATGCCCAAATGGGGGAATGAAGTAGGGACGTACAAAATTTAGCCACTTCTATCTACCTTAATTAGTTTTACGAAAATACATTTCTACTGAAGATACAAAGTTCGACATTTTTATTCGGCGAACATTATTGGACATTTTAAATGTAAGTGTAATTTCGCTTTACCCAACTCAGGATCAGAAGAAAGAATAAAGTAAAATAAAAGGTTGGTCAGTAATGCAAAAAAATATACCGAAATTTGCACACAAAGGAAGAACTACGAATACAAAATGCACCGAAAATTACATGTATAAGGGCACGTTTACGCAACGACTCGCTTTTGCATTCTCGCAGCTAGAAGCTAGAAATCACCTCAAATTCCAACATGGCGACGGTTTTATGTCTACCGCCTTGCAACGAAAACAGCAAATAACGTGAGGTCAGATGAAGCGTTTGGGGAAATTGTTTCGCCATGGGGAATTCTTTATATTATTGGCACAGATTATAAGACTGCAAGTATTTAGTCAAACGATGTCGGATTTAGCTAATCCATTTAGCGTTGTTACCATGGCAATGTCACCTTTGGCATCGCGATTGAGTTCTAGCTGCGAGAATGCAAAGCCGAATCGCTGCGTAAACGCGCCCTAATGATGAAAAGCGGGGTAGCAGGTAAAGTGGCATTATCACCGATTGAAAGGCTGAAGAATCTGGCAACATCTAGTGCTCTCTAGTATTATCTAGCACTTGCTTGAACCAAGCGAAGGAATGCACAACGGCATTTCTTTTAAAGGGCAATTACATCCATTTTGACATGCATGTTTGACTTTTGGATTACTTACACAATAACTAAACACAAGAATTGCGGTAAGAATACGTTACGTACGTCCGATATAACAATTTAATTACTTCATCAACAAAACACGACACGGAGGTCGCCATTGTTTTGCTGGAACGCGCAGAAATTAATGCCGACAGACGGATCTCTTCGATTTCGACTCGCAGCCGATTGAGATAGCTGTATTGACTGTGAGGAGCTCAAGCGTCTGACGGCCTTAGCTGGCCACTAAGTTTGAGCTTGTCACAATCAATACAGCTATCTCAATCGGCTTCGAGTCGAAATCGAAAAGTGACATCTGTCGGCATTAAAGTGACACTATCACCGATTGAAATGCGAACAAAAATACCGTGGCGCCATCTAGCGACATTGATATTGTTAACCTTTATAGCTTCCTCGCAGGTCGAGGATGAACCAAATTTTCACTCAAAATTTAAGGATGTCGTGGCTTGTTTGTTTCGTTAAAAGAAATGCCGTTGTGCATTCCTTCGCTTGGTGCTAGCAAACGCTAGACGGTACAACACAGCGCTAGATGTTGTCAGAATTCGTCTGCTTTCAATCGGTGATAGTGCCACTTTAATTTCTGAGCGTTCCAGCAAAACAATGGCGATCTCCGTGTCGTGCAGTAATTAAATTGTTATATCGGACGTAAGTAACGTATTCTTACCGCAATTCTTGTGTTTAGTTATTGTGTAAGTGATCCAAAAGTCAAACATGCATGTCAAAATGGATATAATTGCCCTTTAACGAAACAAACAAGCCACGACCTCCTTAATAATTGAGTGAACATTTGGTACGAGCTCGTGCATCCGGGAACAGGCTGTAAAGATAACAATATCACTGCTGCTAGATGGAGCCACGGCATTTTCGTTCGCTTTTCATTCGGGGATAGTGCACTTTAAAGTGGCACTATCACCGATTGAAAGCAGACGAAATCTAACAACATCTAGCGCTGTATAGTACCATCTAGCACTTGCTTGCACCAAGCGAAGGAATGCATAACGGCATTTCTTTTAACGAAACAAACAAGCCACGACATCCTTTATTATTGAGTGAAAATTTGGTTCGTCTTCGGGCACCTGGGAGCAAGCTATAAAGATTAGCAATATCATTGCCGTTAGATGGCGCCACGGTATTTTAGTTCGCATTTCAAACGGTGATAGTGCCACTTTAAGAGGGGGTGCTTGGGGGGGGGGGGGGTATTGCTATGTTAACGCTTCTGTTTTACTGGAATAAATTATCACTACGGATGACCAACGTCGTCAAAATAGTGCCCGGATTTGCCCGCCTAACCAGTTTATTCTACTGTTCCCACTAGAATGTGTTTTCGACCAATGCCGTGCTAGAAGCGTTCGTCCGAATCTTGTAAACGTAGAATTCATTTCGTTAACGGGTTTAAATTTCCCGCGCTCAACGAATCGCTGACCGGTCGTGTTCGGCAAGAGTTGGGGAACCAATGCACTTGCGCCTTAACTATTTCGTTTTCCTTTTCGAATAGGAAAAATGTAGCATCACATCACAAATGCCCGTATTATATGCGACAATGCTTTTTTCCATTTCCCAATTTTTTTTTTCTTTTCCCGTATAGTTGCTCTGTTTTGATACGGGCAATCTCATTATTTCGTGCGCCCCGGGCCAGCCGCCCTGCGAAGCCTAGGGGGCGGCGTTGTTCGCTTAGCATAAGGCCCCGATTCGTGTGCGCGGGTGGCGAGCAACAGTTAAGGAAATTTGCTCCGTTCTGCGAGCCGGCTGCTTTCCAAGAACTTTATTTACCGAGCCCGGTGTGTAATTTGAGTTTTATTGGGAAATGGGTTCCTTCTCATGCAAATTTGAACGCAGCATTTTAATTGCATCGTCTGCCGTCGCTCGAGGCAGGCCGATCCCTTGGCTGGTGCACCAGTCCGCTGGTTGCCAGGCGCCACATCTGTGAGCGTCGGTTGCTATGGTAACGACCTCCGGGGGATGAAAATGTTGTGCTAGCTTTTCGACTCGAAGGAAATTCGTACCAACACATTACTTATTCGAGGTAAAAACTAAAAAAAAAATAATAATAAATAAATTTAAAAAAATAAATAGTACAATCTAAAAAAATGTATCTTGAAATTCAAACAAATTTTTTGTGCACAATCATGTGTAAAAAACATATCCGAATAAGGTCCAGTAGGGTTTTATTTATTTTATTTGTTTTTTTTCCGGGAATACGAATTAGGGTGACATGTTCGTTCACGACACAGGTGGATATTTAGAGAAAGTTGTTTCGCCAAACTTTCTTCACAGACCTTGCCCAACCCGTCCGTCTGGTGCCATCTAGTGACCAAAAGCAACATTATTTGACCAAAAAATTACATTCCTTGGGATGCGGAACTTAAAACTATGATACACATGCGTCAAAAAAAGAAATAAAACTTGAGCACCAACGTCGACATTTGCAGCTAAAGGCATGGCCGCAATAAAAATAAATAAAAAAAATAGCATTTTTTTTTATTTTAAATTTATATGTATCTAAGATTAGCTCATTTTCTTGTAAATTGCCTATTATTACGTAGTCATAATAATACTTTTCTTAAAAATTACAATTTCCATCGCAATCCTCGAGGCTACATAAAAATATAGCTTGTGTGAGTTTTCAGATGACATCACATTCATAATGAATCACTATTCAACACTTGGCGATATGTTGGCGTTTTCTCAAACATTGAGTTCATATTATTATATACAATAGTTAAATAACAGTTAATTCTGTATATCTTTTATTAACTTTCTTTAAGTACTATTTTTAGATCTTTTAAGTTTTGCAATTCCATCATCTCGTTTGGCAATTCGTTGAAAATTATCGGTCAGAGGCGTGCACGGGGTGGGGGGTGGGTGGTATTTTTGGATTTTGCTCTTTTTGGAATAAATGCCCTTTTTGCCTCTTTTTCTAAAAAAAAAAATGCCGTATCTTGGGTTTTTTACCTTATAAAATGCTGGTGCTGCAGCGAAAGGAAAGGCCAAAAGACGCAAAAAGGGAAGAAAAAATCCAGGGAAAGGTTAGATAGGGGAAGAAAAGAGTAAGAGACAGTGAGAAGGTAAAATGAGTGCAAAAAAGAGACTCACGAGCAAAAAAAATAATAAAAAACTTTCCCCAGCCCTTTCGGAAGTCTGTATACGCTACTGTTGGTGTATACCAGGTTCTGTTCCTTTTACTTCGTGTATTTTTCCATCTTGGTAGTATGTTTTTTTTTATCAATTCTTAAATTTAATTTCTTGTCTATTTTGTAGAATTTGAATTTATTTATATAGTAATTTTTTGTCAGTGTAATGTAGTCTAAGTTTTACAATTTTCTGTGTTTTCTTTTCTTTATTAGTTCTTTGCTTTTGTTGTGTATGTCAAAATAACACTTTGATTATTTTATTTTGTATTTTTTGCAATTTCTCTATTAGATTATTTGATGCTAAGCCTTATAGTTCTATGCCATATCTCGGAATACTTCCAGTTCAAGCATCATACAATATTTGTTTAGTTTTTTTAATCTATTAGATTCCGTAGTTGATTCCGTAGTTATTAATTGAAGTATGTGTGCCTTAACATTCCAATTTGCGTCTATTTCAATACCTAAGTATCTTGCAGATTTTTTTTCCAATTTCTATGCATTCTTTGTTGAAGTTTTCTTTTGCATGTATTCCATCTAAGTTTAAATTTGTACAATTTCCATAATGTTTGATTATCCAAGTATTTTTTTTTTTTATTCATTTTTGGTACGTTTATACATATTGAACTTTTTCCTTACTGATAAATAACTCATTTTAAATCAGTCATTCAGTAAATTAAAGTCTTGTTATAAGTTAAGCATCATTTTTTTCGTTGTGATAATGGATTGAGATTACTATTATATCATCTGCAAATTATAGAATTTGTGTTTTTTCAAGATTATCTGTTATGTCATTTGTACATTTTATGTAAAAAGTAATGGGCCCACCACAGATCCTTGTGAAACTCCAAATTTAGTGTCAATTATGTTACTATTTAGTTACTTCTTGTAGTTGTACTGTTGTTTTCCTATTAACTAAATAACTCAGTAATATATTGTAAATTTTTTCTCTTATAGTCCTAATTTTTTTTACACTTTTTAATAAGATATTTTTGTCGAACGTGTAAAATGACTTCCGTAAATCTACTAGTATTACTCCAACATATTTCCCATCATTAAGTGCACCTGTTATTATGTCGTTTAATTTTATTGAAAGGTCAGTTAAACCTTTATTCTTTACATATCCATACTGGTTATTGCTTAGTAGTTGTGTTTTGTCTGAAATATATTTTTTTGCAAACACTTTCTATTATTTTGTCCATTATAGAAAGCAGTACTATTGGTATGTAATTGTTTTTGTCCGTTTTTATTCCATTTTTGTATACTGGTCTTATTACTTGAATTTTTAATGTCTGATCAAAACTCCTTATCTATCATTGCATTTATTACCTAATTTGCAAATTGCTTTTGCTGTATTTTCTTTGGTTTTTAGTCTTCTGTACAACCGTACCGGCTGAGAAGACTATTGCCACGACTTTGTCCGTCCGTCCGTGCGTCGCTTTTTTCAACTTCGCAACGATACCAGATAGAGACGACCAAGGTTTACAACGTTAGATTCAGTGTGAGAAGTTAGTTAAACAACATGGCAAATTAAAACATTGTTACTTCCTTATAGCTAATAGACTTCTTCGACGTAACTAAATTAAATAATAACATTTGATCGTCGAACTGAAATCCTAAGATAACACTCAATAAAAACAAATGGATTTTAGCTTCGTTTAAAATAGTCTCATCGCATTATATGCATGAATGAATAGGCTTACCATAGAACCAAATTTTCCATTAGGCCTATCAGCTACTTACGAAATTAAAACTGCATTTAAAAAAATTAGGCCTAAAAAATGAAAAACAGGCCAAAAATCATGTTACCACGGCAACGTCAAGTTGCTACGAGTCGCTGTTGGCTTCATCAATGCATCAACAGCGTCTCTCTCGTCACATCCCTACTACCACTGGTCTATATAGGCTACGTTGCACGTTACGTTGTAACACTGTAAACTGTAACTGACTGTGTGGCCGAAGGCTCACCGTGTTGCAAAAATGAATATGCTTACTATACAATCCAAATTTCCGTCAGCTGCTACTTACGAAATTAAAACTGTTGGTTAAAATTACGCCTAAAAGCTGACAATTACGCCTAAAATGTAAAATAGGCATAAAAGCTAACACATTTTTAACCGGAAATTGTGATGGTTACTGCTTTTAGATTAGTATAATAGAGATAGCTGTTGTAGTGCGTGTAGTGCGTGACAAAAACGGGACGTTAAATGTTTAAGAGTAAGGGTCTAAAAATGAAAACCTATAAGAAACACGGACAAGCTTTGACAGTCAGTGTCTAGGTGTACAATTTTGCCAGTAAAAGGCTGGTAAGCATTAGACAGACCCTTACTACCCAGTTGTTAGCTTAGTTCTAGTGAATTCGGACAGAACGTGTGTATAAACGATTGCAGCAGGTCTTCTTTGTACTTAGAATATTGTTATGGAACTTTAAGAACAAACTTTTCTTGTGAAGTTTGGCACTTTGTCTTTTGATGCTTTAGAATATTTTATATTATTTCGTAGATTTATTGTAGAGGTTTACCAACAATGCTCTCTACTGCGAATATGCTGTCATGTTACAAAATCGAAAATTAATTTTCAACATAAAGCAAATCAGGAAACGTATACCATACTACCACTGGATCATCACATGGGTCTTTGTAGGAGGATTTACAGTTTTTCGTCAAAATGTATTTATTGCTGGCCACCGGGTAGTAAGGGTCTATTGCTTACCAGCCTCTTACTGATAAAATTGTACACCTAGACCCTGACTGTCAAAGCTTGTCCGTGTTCCTTCTAGGTTTTGACTTTTAGACCCTTACTCTAAAGATTTAACGTTCTGTTTTTGTTTATTAATTCGTGTTACTTTTAGAATTGCAGCTAAACTGTTAAACAGTGCAGTTGACGGTGAAAGTTGAGTGTTTAACACAGAGACCTAGGCTGACCTTTACTAACACTGGCTATTGCCAGTGTTAATAATAGAAACAAATCTTCAGTCTACGTCTTGCAGCTGTCGTTTGCTAATTGGCATTGTTGCATAATAACAATGTTTAAAACAATGTAAAACAATCAACCTGGTCGTTTAGAGCTCCGTAATCCCTGAACCACTTGACCAATTAGAAAAGGTCGTATGGAAAGGACACATCTATAGAGCAATACCTGTAAAATGAGCTAAGAACCAGCTTTATAGGACAAATGGTTTGATCTGTAGAATGGACAAACGAAAGGTACATCCCAAGAAGATCAAGAACAAGACCAAGAACACGAAGTTGTCTATTTGGCCCCTCTTTGTATCTCGGGTTTGGCTCGATCGAATTTCACAATTTTTGCACTGCAGACAGGCCTTGACTAAGATTCCAAATTTGGTTTAAAACTGTATACTTTTGACCGAGTTATAAGCTCTCAAAGTTGAGAATTTAACACAGAGAGGGTCCTAGGTCGACCCTTACTAACACTGGCGCTTCATTGTTTCCAACCTTGACAACTGAATTGATGTGATGTTTGTTGCCTAACTCGGTGCAACACACTATAATTTAGCTTGTGTCTAGATAGTCATTCCAAGTCCATTTTCGTTGGAATTTGCTTTTCGTACTAAATGTTTGAGTCAACTCACTATTCTACTGGACTATTACTTTTCTAATCAGCCTACGTGCCACCTCTGCCATATTGCTATATCATCA
Organism: Lithobius niger; assembly: GCA_023313725.1. NCBI lineage: Eukaryota > Metazoa > Arthropoda > Chilopoda > Lithobiomorpha > Lithobiidae > Lithobius > Lithobius niger. Next base: position 34,805 of record JAHWFP010231749.1, on the reverse strand, counting down.
TGGTGTGGAAGAGCATGATAGTATAGTGTGGTAGTATACAAGTCCATGGGAAGAGCAAGTTATTGGAGAAAGGACTGGTCATCGATCATTAACATCCCTGCGCACTTATAAACGCACAAGTGAATAAATGCGTGTGGCGTCGGATATTCTTAGGGACGTTCGGGGGGAAGTGACCTCATTGCAAAGTGACCTTTTCATTAAAAAAAATGGTCGTCATTTGCTGGAGCAGTAGTGTAAAAGGGACAAAAATGGCTAAGCAAGTAGTGCAAACAGGGCAGAAACCGACGAAATCTAAAAAAGGTGTGCAAAGAGTAAAATAAAAAGGGGTAAAACACCAGAAAAAAAGGCCCCCCCCCAAAAAAAAAAAAAAATTTAGTTGCGCCTGCCCGCTCGGGGGCCTGAGCACGTCCCTGGATTTTTTCAAGGTAATGTGTCGTCGACCGTTGTCCAGCAAGAAGAATGTTTGTGTGGAACATTCGCAAGATGCAATGATACAAGAAACGAAAAGAGCAACGTTTTATTTTGAAAGCGGTTGCAATGTTGTAATAAACATGAATTCTTGAACGATTTTTGTGGACGTTTGAGGTGGCGATGGTTTTGAAAATTGTTTAACTTGAGTATATTTGTTTGCTTTATTCCGTTTTGTTACTTAACGGAAACCAACGTCTGTACAGCAGCAATTGCAATGCTGGAAGTAATGTGTATTGTTGAACGATGTTCTTTTTTTTTATGTGTTTTTAACTTTTTTTTTTTTGTTTCAGTAAATTTATTACATTTGCTTGTTTTCTTCCGTTTTTCATTTAGCACTAACTCCCTTCGCGGGTCGCAGCACTCCACTGTTGCGATTCCGTCGTGCTGTATTGTTACCTATAAGAGGACTGGTTGCTTCAGAACGGGCGAGAAGTGGTGGAATTCCCGATTCGCCGAATCTCGTTTTGCCGAATAAAATCTTGCTATGGGGGGCACAAATTTCGTAATAAATTTTATAGTAGTTTCAAATTTTCAATAGTAAATCATTTCTAAAAATATCTGTGTAGCCATGATGCACCACCCCATGACATACTATAGTGCGTCATGGCTACACCGAACGCAGGTTGACATTTTATGTAGATACTTTTTCAAACAAAAAAACGCTACATTCTTCCTTAAAAGAAAACAAATAAGAACTCTTTGAAGTTTAAGGCAACTTTAACAGAACCGAATTCAAGACACGACAGGAACACAAACAAGCTTTCCTGTAAGGTTTCAGTTACCACAGTGTTCTGCAGTGAAATAAACGTAACTTTTTTTTTATTTAACTGCATAACCAACACACTTACGGTGTTTCTTTCTATTAGTAAATAGCACAATAGGAGGGGGGGGGGGCGGGATCACACCTTTTAATGAGCCTGGAAGTCAAGCGAAATATGTAATTCCGAAAATTATTTAGTTCTCTAAAAGTCGCCTAAATGTTCGTCTACCATTGTGAGAATGTTTGTCTCTTGTGGTCTCATTTCTTTCAGCGGCCAATCTTGGAGGCGTCTGTTCGGCTTACTCAAAAAAATTCGGCCAAAGCCCTACCACTCAGCCATATTGACAGGACCGAAAGAAAATGGCCATAGTACCAATTTACCACTAATATTCCAGGTTTGGCTCTCCGTCCTGTTCATATTTGTATAGTAATTTGCGTCCTCCCCCTGAAACTTTTGCCTTTACATGTCTATCTTTTCTACTGCTATCCCTTACGTTTATACAATTTATTTTCGGCAAAACGGGATTCGCCGAAACGGGAATTCCCCTTTCGCCGGAAATAAATCCACGGATTAAAATTCGGCGAAACGGTCATACACCCGACAAGTAGACATCACACGCGCTCAAAAGACAGGCTTGAAAGTGCTTCCGTGAGATTCATTTTGTGCACGCATTACGAGGCTTACTGCGAAAATTTGAGGAATACCAGCTGGACCCGTGCATGCTGCACGATGATTGAATTTTCCGAACTTAGCTTCTCCCGGTGTTTTGTCGTGTTAGGAAAGTAACTGCCGGTGTCAATTCCCCCCCCCCCCCTCCCGTTTACCTCTACCCGCTTCCGTGCCCCCAACACCCGCCACACCGAACTGCACCCCCTACCAGACTCTCCCAGTGTGGGGTCTGTATCTCCCCGGCACCTTAGGTGATTGGGCTTTGGTTTTAATGTATCCCCCCCCCCTCAGAGAATGGACCCCCCTTCCCCCGAAATGTGACAGTCTGCCTCTTATCTGTCTTTCTCGTTTTCTCGCCCTTGTCATCCTTCCCTGTCCCATAAACTGACTGAAATGATGCACACAGGAAGGTTTTGGAAAGAACAACTTTACTGCAGACGTAGCAATCCAAAAGTTCACCAGCTGATTTCTCCTCGTAAGAAAAAACCGAAAAACAAATTGTGTTGCTATGACAGTCCACAATAATAAAAACAATAGTATTAAAATAAAGCAATGTCATATTGACAACAATACACATTAGACTGAACAATTACCTAAAATTAACTAATTTGTGGCTTCGTAAAATGAGCCACCGATAAGACTATAATTAGCCACTTTACGTGACACTCCCGCCCCCACTATACCAATTCCAAAGGATAGAGGAGTTGGATGGGTCTTCTGATACAAGACCCAGAAGGTTTCATTTTTAGCAAACATGACCTGACCTTAAGATCACGTCCGATGATAACTTCTTTGACCAGCCCACAAGGCCACATGTGTTTTGGTTTTTTGGGCTCGGCAACTATCACCAAGTCTCCTACTTTCGGAATAAAGTCTTTACCTGTGTTTCTTCTCTTGTGTGCTGTGCGCAGTTGCAACAAGTATTCTTTTGTCCAACGATTCCAAAAATGAGAAATTAAGCGTTGGCAATGAACCCAACGGCGTTTTAACGTTTTAGCATCACTTTTAATGCTTTCTTTTCCTTCGGGTAATGACATTAAGCGTTTCCCAATCAAGAAATGTGAGGGTGTCAGTGGTTGTGGATCTTCAGGATCATCGTAAACGGTAGTCAACGGACGTGAATTCAGTACGGCTTCAACTTCCGACAACACTGTGAGAAGTTCCACAAATCTCAAGCATGACTGACCCAAAACTCTCTTGAGGGATGCTTTAACCGACTGGATCAGCCGCTCCCAGAAACCACCCCACCACGCAGCCTTTTCAACAATAAATTTCCATTGGATTCCCTGTTGACCAAAGTATTCTTGTATGTCTTTCTTGTTAACTCGTTGCCAAATTCGGGCTAAGTCACGATTTGCTCGCTTAAAGGTTTTAGCATTGTCCGAATAAATTGTTTGGCATAATCCACGTCGTGCAATAAAACGTCGAAAGGCAAGCAAAAAACCCTCAGTTGTCATGTCGGGAACCAATTCTAAATGAACAGCACGTGTAACTGCACATGTAAAAATCAAGATGTACGCTTTACTCTGACCAGTGGTTTCCAGCACATAACATGGACCTGCAAAATCCGTTCCTGTTACGTGAAATGGCGCAGTAGCTTCAAGTCTCTCCTTTGGCAAAGGGGCTTCAATTACTTTTGCTGCTCTTAGACGAAATCTTTTACAAACAAGACAACTGTGGATTACCCTCTTTACTACTTGTCGACCTCTTATAATCCAATATTTTCCTCTTAAATCTGAAAGTGTAGCTGCCACTCCTGCATGTAACATGCGTGCATGATGCTTCTTCACAAGTAGCTCTGTAAACTTGTGATTCGCAGGAAGTAAAATAGGATGCTTCTCGGACTCTGATAAATTAGCTTCCTGCAGACGTCCCCCAAGTCTCCAGATATCATCTTTATCTTTTCTCGGATGTAGTGCTTGCCACCATTGGTGTTTTCCTTGCATTACTTCCTGGTCGAATGACTCTAGTTGAACTTGGCGTAGCCAATGCTTCATGGAGTTATCAATTTCTGTTACCTGCAGACATTTGCCTTGTCCCGAGTTGTTGCCCTGTAATTTGTCTTTGAACCTTAAAATCCATGCAGTAATTCTAATGACTCTCCACAACGAGCTATAATGTTCCAAGTTTAATAATGGAGGTTGAACCTCAACCATAACTTGCAACAGGGGAACGTCCAAAAGATTTGGGATTTCTGGATTTCCTGTGGGGCACGAGGGCCAGTATTCCTTTTCCAGTAAGAGCCATGATGGTCCATACCACCATTTTTTTTGGTTCTTAAGGTTTGCGGCAGACGCACCTCTAGAAACTAAATCGCCAGGGTTATCATTTCCAGGGCAATATCGCCAACACTCCGAATTAAACAAGTTGTGTAACTCAGTTACTCTGTTTTTCACGAAGACATCGGCCTTCTGACTTTCAGATTTCACCCAGTGTAGGACAATCGTGGAATCTGTCCATATTGTGGTTTCCATGTCGTCAAGTGATAAAGCTTGGGCAATGTATTTTCCTAGACGGGCACCAATTACATTTCCCAGTAATTCCAGTCTGGGTAGGGTAACAGTCTTTAATGGGGCAACTCGTCCCTTACTTGCAACGAAGGATGTTACAACCCCATTGCTTGTTGTGACTCGCAGGTAACTCACTGCTCCATATGCCATCTGGCTCGCATCACAAAACACATGGAGTTCGCAGTTTTCAAGGACCTGATTTTCAGAGAAATACTGACGTTCAACATGAAGATTGGAAAGGTTCGGCAAATCTTCACAAATCTTTCTCCAAGATCTTCCTAAATCGTCAGGCAAGGGTTCATCCCATGGCAGCTTGCGTTTCCACGCTTGTTGAAACAGGCAACGTGCTCTTATAACTACAGGAGTTACTAGGCCATAAGGGTCGTATATTCTAGCAGATCCCTTAAGAACTGATCGCTTCGTGGCTGGACTTGATACAATAAACTCTTGAAGACCTTTCACTTGCAAATATAAATTATCTTGCTTTGGGTCCCAGACCACTCCTAATACCTTTTGAAGTGTTTGCTCGGGTTGAATTATCATATCACTATTCGAATTCAAAAACTCTCGCTTCCAAATATTATGCAACTCGGTAGAATTGGTTACCCATTTCTTGAGTGGCATGCTGGCTTCAAACATCACAGACCGGGATTCCTTGAAAAGCTTGTAAGCTTCCTGCACAGATGCTCTTCCTGTGACATAGTCATCTACATACAGACTTTGATTTAGCTCATGGCAGACTTCAGGATACTTGTTTTCCATTCTTCCCAAATGGTAGCGAATTGTGGCTGCCAGCAGGTACGGTGAGGAAGTGGCACCAAATAGTACACGTGTCATTCTAAGTTCATACACCTCGGGAATCTGACCAGGATGCCAACCTTCACGAATCCACAAAAACCTTGTGGCATCACGATCCTCTGGAGCAAGTGACACCTGCAAAAAAGCTTTTTCTATGTCTGCCAAAAGTGCAACCTCATGTAAACGAAACCTTAGTAGCATTTGAAGCAAATCAGGATTAAGGTTTGGCCCAGTCCATAAACAATCATTTAAAGATGCTGCTGAATGTGCATGCGAACTGGCATCGAAAACCACTCGACATTTTGTTGTCAACCTGTCCTCTCTTATAACAGCACGGTGAGGAAGATAGTACAATGGCCCTTTTGGAGTTTGACCTGGGGATATCTCTTCGACATGTCCATTCTCGACGTAGTCCATCATTGCTTTGTGATACCGTGGATACAGCGTGAAGTTTTTCTCAAAGCCTTTCAATAAACTTGTAAGTCGTCGTCGTGCAACGGACCAATTTGGATGTAAATTGGTAATATCATTCTTCCAAGGCAGTCGTACTTGATAGCGTCCAGCCTCATAGCTAATAGTGTCTTCAAATGCATGATGAACCTTTAAATCACTGTCTGATAAACGTGAAATATTGCATTCATCTTGTATACCTATTGTTTCTAGTTTCCAGCAGTCTTGAACCCAACCATCACTGTTGCAATTTTCAGTTGTTGTGAACAGCACTGGAATATTCATGCTCATTACAGATTCTTCTTTGCATTGCTCAAGCACCCCATTTACTACCCAACCAAATTTGCTTTCTGAAGCCATTAATCCTCCCTCTAATGGGTAGTTGCAACCAGTTAGTATCTTCCAGTAGGCGTCTAACCCAAACAAAATGTCAACCTGTTCATTACGAAATGACCAATCATTAAATACTGCTCTACGTAATCCCTTACACTTCATTTCTTGAAGAGCAGACGCATACTCAGTGGAACAAGCATGTGATGTTATCTCTGGAATAACCAAAAAATCTACTTTACAAACTACTGATCTGTCAAGAGGACTTCGTAAGGTTAAATTAACGACAGGAAAGCGACGAGAAATGGTGCCTAAACTGCTGAATCCCTTAACTGTTAAGCATTCTTCACGTAAAATAGGTAGCCCTAAAGTATTCACTATTCCTGCCCTAAGAAAGCTACGATGGCTACCATCGTCTAAAATACATTGAACTCTTAATTGACGTTTAGGTCCCTCTGCCCATGCATGCACAATTTTCATTACAGCTACAGCATTGCTGGGGCTATTCGCTACCATCACTGCTTGAGCGACAACCACCTCATTAGCCAGAGCAGCATCTTTTGTATTTGTTGGTTTTGTTGACCCCTGTTTACACAAAAGAACATGATGTCTACCTTTACAACATGCACAACGAGGTTTAAAACATTTCCAAGCCCTGTGATTGATTTTTAAACACTGAAAACAAACACTGATTTCGTGCAATTTCTGAACGTTGTTCAGGCGCCATGTCGACACTGCACTGCCATGAACCGTGATTGGAAGAATCACAAAAAATACACTTGAAATTATGTGACTTTGCTTTGTCACTGACAGTATTTATCACCGGTTTTCTATTGGTAGAAGCCTCAGCCAAGAAAGCACTGGCGGTAGGTTTAACTGTTTCTTTCACAACATGTTTCCTCTCATCTGGTGCACGACGCATGGAAGTTTTCTGGGCTCCACAAACCAACATTGACCTCTCCCGTCCTTCTACTTCGCTTTTAAGGAATGCCATAAGATCATTAAGCTGAAACTTGCTTGATTCTGGGCGCCTATTCCAGTCCAAAAGAACTGACTCTGGAAGGAGCTTTAGTATTACAGGGTTCAGTAAACAGCTGTAAGTTCCCGCAGTGACCCCTAGAGCCTCTAATGACTTAATCTGCGCTTCACACTTGTCGTACAATCTTCGTAGTGAAACCACGTCAAAACTACTGGAAAGCGGCTGAAACTCTAATAGATTGTTCATGTGCGCATGGATTATCAGCTCCTTCTGTCCAAATCGGGCCTTTAGACGATCAACTGCGATAGCGTAGTTAGCAGCAGTCAACGAAATTCCCGCAATCGCAGCTTCAGCTGGACCTTCTAAAAGGGATTGAAGGTAGGTAAAACGTTGGATATCCGTCACGTTTGCATTTGCATGAACGGACGCGTCGAACTGGTCCCAGAAACGTTGCCAGTCGAGATAAGCACCGGAAAACTTTTTAATTTCCAGACGTGGTAACTTAACTGCTGGCTTGTTGGCTGAGCCTGGCTGTTGCGGCGCAGCTCGCTGTCCTATTGGATGTGCAGCTGACAAAAATTGCGTTGCCTTTTGACGCAGAAAAATGACGTTGGTCATCCAATTGTCCATATCTTCTACTTCGTGACATATTTCATCTTCATCTGCAGCTGCCGCAGAACACTTTTCAAAAACCTGCTGGTCAAAATCGATAAGCCTTAACTCACGCTCCTTTAATTGCTCGAGAAGAACTTTGATGTTTTCAACTTCTTCTTTTTCCAAAGCCGTGGTCAGCTTTTGCATAAGTTTTGTCAGTGCTGCTCTAAATCCTCCTCTTGACCTCTTGAGTGCTTCCATTTTGTTATCTTTTCCCGGGTTTCGGCACCAAAATGTCCCATAAACTGACTGAAATGATGCACACAGGAAGGTTTTGGAAAGAACAACTTTACTGCAGACGTAGCAATCCAAAAGTTCACCAGCTGATTTCTCCTCGTAAGAAAAAACCGAAAAACAAATTGTGTTGCTATGACAGTCCACAATAATAAAAACAATAGTATTAAAATAAAGCAATGTCATATTGACAACAATACACATTAGACTGAACAATTACCTAAAATTAACTAATTTGTGGCTTCGTAAAATGAGCCACCGATAAGACTATAATTAGCCACTTTACGTGACATTCCCTGGCCGGAAATCGGGACATTCCCACGGATGTTTTGGTGTAGCCCCGGAAAAGTTGATTGAAGTCTAAAAAACACAATCACTGAGAAACCCAGCACGCAGTAAGCAAGTAAGAGCGCTCATCAGCGAAAGTCAAAACGTCGACAATGGCACACTCAGCAACAAAATGAGGTACATTGTGGCGTTATAATTTGTTACAATTATAATTGTTGTTCATTTACCGAGTAAGAACGGTGGCGCACGCAATGATTGTTGCTGCCTGCTTTGAAACAATTCAGCTCAGCTCAGAAAGCATAAATCTACGAAACAAGTAAGCTATTTTATCGTTAATAGCTCCCAATTTCGAGGCTTAGTTGGTTTGAAACTATACGAGTTTAGCTGAAACACGGGGTCTTTCATTTTACCCATCAAGTATTCAACAGTTTTAGATGAAAGTTTGAAATACGTAACACGTGAACCAAGAATTGTTATGCACCGTAGCAAAGACAGCAAACGTGCACCAAGAATGAAAAAAACGTTACTTTTAGTTGTAACGATAAACTTTTTTTGGCTGCTGCTGCTGCTGATGATGATGATCCTTGAGCGCTTAGGGTATTAATATAGTAGATTGATGATTGATTGATGTCTTAATAACGATTTTATGCAATAATTTTGTTTTGATGTAGCGAGATTTTGGTTGGATCCAGGTCGAAGATGAGGATAGTCGCACTACGTACAAGTTACTTCATCTCAGCCAAGTTGATGACGACGTAATAATAATAACCCTCTCACATAACTGCTAGGGCTCCTATAAGGAAATAAATCAGGAAATAATACTGTAACAATGCTGTAACAGTGCATACACAACAATATCTTCTCCCTGTAGCATAAACTGGGAGTGGGGAGAAAAGCCTGAACGGCAAATGCCCGTGTGCAAAACTGAATGAAAAATGCCTGCCCAACAAGCAAAATTGCCTGTTGCGTTCAACGTTTATGCCACACCGACCTAAAGCTGGGAAACAACCACGGGCGAAGCCGGTACAACTGCTAGTAAATGGATTTGTTGCCATGTTCACGGCAACTACTGCACTTCTGTGACGGTGTCTGCATGGCATAGAAAGTGTTTCGGCTTTTCGATTGTTTCTTTGGTTAAAGTTAAGCTTAGTTTGTGTATTAGGGTGCATGGCTCTGGGACGAAACTTTAATATTTTTCTACTAGTTGTTCCCCGGCGTAACATACTAGCTGATTGACGCTGCTTCAACTCGGCTCTAATAGTCAGCATTATTGAAGCAATAGTGTTTGTTTCTAATTGTTAGAGCGCATATCCGTTCTCATTGTCGGCCGCTCGCCCTTTTTCTTAGATTCTCCGATACTTTATTACAGTAACTTAAAGAAACTTAATCCCATTCCATTCCATCCCATTCTTTTTTTCTTTGCTACCGTGCCAAGAATGAACCCGCTCGCCCTCTTGCTGATTGTTCTAGGGCACAGCTGATCTCGGCTCTAATAGCCATTATTATTGAAGCTTCGTTGAAGTCAATCATCGTGGCGGCAGATGTAGACACCTTGTTGCGTGCACTGATTCAAAGGAAAGTAGTACGTCCATAGGTATCAATACGGGCGTTGTGTCAGAGGACATGTTTGCTGTAGTGGTGCAGGAAGCTGCAGAAAAGGGGATATCTGAGGATGATGTACAACGCTTTGGAGTCGATACACAGGGGAGGAGGGCTTGTTGTCTCGTCCAATGGTGAACAGGAGGATGAAGTAGATGAGAGAGGTGCAGTGCTACGGACAATGAGAAAACTGTTTTCTACAATTGTGAGTCAGGAAAGCCATCCTTGTGAGGTTCCTAGTAGAAACTCTCACGTGAGTGAAGGAAGCGAAGGGGTTCCCCCTGACCGAAACTACACCTGAAAGATCACGGCTCTGCGGACACTTTATGGAAGGCGAGTGATGTTGTCGATCTGGACCTGTAGTCTTGCCGACAATGAAGTCCTGAAACTGATGGGGAGCCTTGAGGACTGCCTTTAGTTCCTGGGCGTTGATATGATCCAATTCGTTGGTCGTCCATGTTCCTGAAGCTTTCAGATCGCCAGTTTCAGCACCCCAACCTACGAGTGATGCATCGGTGAGAAGAATAAGATCTAGCGGAGGTTCGTGGAGAGGGACTGTTTGGGAGAAAATGTGAACGTCGGACCACCAGATGAGAGTGTCCATTGGAAAGGATGAGTCCAACGTGTGGAGTGAACCCAGGGGTTGGTGAAGTCTTCCCCAGATGTCGAGGCGGTAGATGTGAAAAGGATGGGTCATTCATCTGGCGTATGGTACGAGGTCGGCAACAGGATTAAGTTTCCCTATGAAGCTGTTGAGGTCGCGGAGTGCATATGAATCTTGTAAGAGAAACAGATTGGAATGAGTGAGAATATCCGCAATCCGGTCAGGAAATGGCATCACAGTTGCTGATGCTGGATTGAACCAAACACGGAAGAAGAGGAAGCTCACGGTGGGAACGAGACGGGACTTGGCGAAGTTGAAGCTGAAGCCTAGTGAATGCTGAAGATCCAAGGTGTCATGGATATCGTGCAGAAGATGCAGCGGGTCCTGGTTTCAAAATAACCAATCGTTGAGGAAAGTGTGGGAAAGAATGTGGTGTTTGGGGAAGTAAGCGAGAACTGGTTGGAGTACCATAGTGAAGATGCAAGGGGGCCGCGTTCATGCCGAAAGGAAGGGCATGAAATTCGAAATTGGCACCGTTTACATAAACCGTAAGAGATGAAGTACGAACCAGAGTAACGGGATATGCAGATATGCGTAGAAATCTACAGACACGGTCCAGTCTCCCTTGACGAGTGATTGACAAATGGAGTCTTTGTGTTTCCATTTGGAAAACTAAATACAGATGCAAACCTATTTACGTTGCCTTTTGGACTTATATGTCAAACTGCCTGAGCGGGGAATCGAACCCACGACTTCTGAAATCAAAGGCCAAGGCTCCTACCGCTAAGCCAGATTGACACAGCCAAAAGGAAACGTCCATAGGCAGCATTTAACACGCACACATATACATGTAAGCATACACTTTTCCAATCGCCACTGGAGGTCCTTTTCCAATCGCCACTGGAGGTGCGCTTGATTGCGTCCGTTGGCTTTCCGTCCCGTTTAACCCATTATTCCATTTGGAAGTGAGAATTGTTTAGCAAGGCGTTGAGGGATTTAAGAGTGAAGATAAGACGATTGCCACCGGATATTTTGGGCATCAGACGGGGAGGAAATGCGAATAGCTCCTTTCTGTAGCAGGCTGTCGACTTCTGCGGACAGGAGTACTGAAGGGGTTGCGGCAAATTCCCATGGAGGTGTAGAGAAGAGACGGGGTGTGGTGAAAGGTTGGAAGAAATCCTTAAGTGATTGTGCGAAGGATCCAGGGATCTTGTGTTATGGTCTTTCAGGTTGAGAAGTAAGAACAGATACAACCTCTGACGGGGGATGAATGAATGTGACGAGAACGCCAGTTATTGATTGTGACGTAGACGGGGATGGAGATGAATTTCATCTGCGTCGATCAGGGGTGATGTTGCGATTGGCGCGACAGCGTCTGCCGCGAGGGTGCGATCATCCACGAAACGGCTGCTGATAGTGGGAGCGATGTGAAATGCCCGGGTCAGAAAAGGATTCATTACGGTGCTTGCGAAAATCATTCCTGTTGTCTTATTTGGGAAAATTCCTGAAGGGAAATTTCTGAGGTCCTTTAGGTTGACCTTGGACTTGTTTTCCTTCGGCATTCTGGCTGCATCCAAATGCGGAGCAAGTATGGGGATCAAACCGCTGAAGAGGGTTTCGGTTTCGTGAATTGGCTGATTGCGGAGCTCATGTTAAGGTTAAGGTTAGGGCCCGACTGAAAAAGGAGGTCCCGTAAGAGGAGTGTCAAGTAATGGAGTGATAAGTTGCAAAACAGGCCTTTCGGAACACTTTGTTAATGAGGAAAAACAAGGCGCCATGCTGCTGAAGAATCGGCTTCGGTGGAAAGCCTGTCACATTAGCAGCAGTACGCAGGACGTCAGCTTGGGAACTGGCACGGAAGCCGAGGCAAAGGATTTTATCATTGTCTTTCACGACAAAGGACAGGACTTAAACTTTCCTTGGAATTACCATGTTGGTTCAAAAATCTAATTTAACTTCTACTGTCAGAAATTCAGACGTGCGAGTACGTTTCGAAACACTTGGGATCAGCAGTTCCATCACCAGGAGACCAGAAAAACCAATCTTCTTCACCCAGACGAGGCGAAGGAGAGCCCTTGTCAATTCCAACGGTTCACCTTTACCGCACAGCAGTTCGTCGGAGGGAAGCAGGGTGGTGAGAAGGTGGTTGATTGTCCAAGAAGAGAATGTTACTTTGGGTTGTGATCACGGAGACTAAAGCCAAACGCAGTTGTAAGCCCACGGTTCTTAAGGAGAGTCCGCGGAAGAAGGTTTGTAGAGAAAACAGTAGGGAATGACGTCTGCGTCGGGCTTTAATAATTTCGATAGAGGAATCCCAGGAGGATATTCAGTGCCATGAAAACAGAGATCATCGAAATGAGCACGGCGAAAGAAATTGTCAATGTCTGAGACAGAAGATTGCGGGAGTCCAAATGTTAATGCTTGTGACGCTTGGGAGAAAGAAGGTCCATGTCATGATGATGATGAAGTCGAGAAATCTTTTGTTTAAAATGTTGTGTGGGAGGATCTTTCATTTCAGGAGAAGCAGGTGCGGAGTCAGCAGCTGAGCTGGAATGTCTTTTGCTCGGAGCGACAAGTCGTGGAGGGCGCATGCGCTTATTATTTCCTTTGTTCCTGCTAATCCCATCTTTTGTTTCTGCGAAGGGAAGAACTGGGGGGGGGGGGGGGCCCTGTGACGAGAAAATGTCTCGGTTGAAGTCGCAAAAGCAGCAGAAACTGAAGGGATAGTTGACGGGCGTAAGACCAGTTAAACGATGCAAACATTTCGTCTTTCGTCAGAGGGCCAAATTCTCTGCTGAGGCAAAGAGGCGAAAGAGCAGGCTCTGGTGAAGAAGCCTTAACAAGCGGCAAAAGATGAGCATCCATGGAGGAAGCCAGAACTTGTTGCTTGAGCTTGAATACTTGGACTTTTACTTACGGATCTGAGCCATAACGTCTGTAGAGGCAGCAACAGCACAGGAAACAGTTGAAGCTAAGCGTACGAAAGAAGAAATTCCATAGACAAGTTGTCTGCAAGGAATCAGTGATGCCGTTGAATCAGGAGCGGCGAAAGAGGCCTGGTTAGGTGGTAGTGGCAAAGGCGGCGAAAGATCAGCAATAGGAGACAAACTCCGGGCAGTAGCTGAGGCATCGCCAAGGTGCGCAGCGAAAGATAGTGTGGCAGGAACCGCAGTGCGGCATGGAGCAGCAGGTGAAGCAGAAGACCCAGGCTTGGTCGATGAGGAGCAGAGTCAGTGACGAGTGCCAGTCGGCAAAAGAGAACTCTTCCGCGAAGTTAGCTTCGAAGAACCACCTACTCTGGCCATGGTGTTGGCAGGTGTCTTTTGCGAGCGGAAAGGGGGAAAAAAGTGAAAGATGAGGGAGCAGCGATGTGCTCATAGGAGAACTAGAGAACTGGTCTGGCGACCACTTGCCTATATAGGAGGGCCCGGGCACGCACGGTCCGGGGTTATGGAGCTGGGAATTGATAGGTTGTTTCTCTAGAGGGAATTCAGCACTCGGGAATGAGATGCTATAATTCATGTAATGTATATTTTAGCAGCCATAGAAACGTTTTTCGACCTAAAGCTGGTGAAACAAATTTAGAACAAGACCTTATCTCAGAAGAACCACAGGCTAGTACTGATCCACGGAATACCTTGGACCTACTTCACCACTGAAGCACCAGCATAAACTTCATAAATCAAGTTGACCCCATGTTAGATTTCACTATGCTGGTAGGTGAATAGACGTTTTGAAGTTGGGATTCAGTTGGTTTATTCAGTTGACCACGCGGGCTAATGTCCTTTAGGATGGTGACTGGGTTCAGTAGGGACTGCTCTAGAAGTTGGCTAAGCTAGAGTGCATCTAAGAGAAGTTGATGGTTTGGGATCAGCTCCCAGCGTGAGGAGCTCCAGGCTGTGCAACCCCCTTTTATGTCAGGGCTTAGTTACAGAATATCACCACAGGTGGAGACACAATAGGGACCATGAGCCTCTAGCACCATCAGCAGTACCCAGAATCCACACCAACTTAAAGGTTACAGTTTCAACTAACATACATGATTTGATACAGAGCAATAACATTACAACAACAGATACATTCAGTAGTTTTACACAATATGGGCTATAGCAACATTAATAGGAACTTTAGCCTAAGGCCACTGGCCCCAGGCGACCCTCCTTAGGGTATTAGGTTACGTTAAGCTACTGTCAACAAGGTGGCGAGAACTGCCCGTTGTAGGGGTCGGAACTAACCCATATTGGTTGGACTGCCGTGGCCTACAAATGAGCACGAAAATAGGAAAGAAATGTTGACCCAAGCCATGCAACGCATTACACAGCGAAACAAAGCTAAGGAAAACGAGAACGAAACACGAGAGGCAAAGCAATGCAAAACAACGCAGATGAGGAAATACGTGGCATAACTTTGAGAAGAGATGAAGCAAGCAGTGTCAGATTGGGCGGCTGGTAACATGGATATCCCGGGAAGGCCCCCCACTACAGAAAGCCCTTATGCCACAGCAAAAATTGTTTTTAATTTAAATGAATTTTTATCAAAATTTTGCATCTCCAAGTTGCACTAAAAAGTTTCAAATTCATGCCGATTTCCTAAATATATGCTAGGGTCCAACGCTCTGCCCTAGCACACTTTAACGTGTACATATTCTTTCGAGTTTACTTTGGATGAAGACCCATCCGTCTGTGCGTTCACTTTGGTATGGCTCTTCTTTAGCGAGTCTCGATCCTTGCTGCTGCATGTAAGTTTAGCGTACGCCTAAAGAGATGGTGCTGAAACTGTGAGAACAGATCCCGAAGAGGCTTTAGATCTTTCGTTGCACAATTGTCCTGCGAATAAGAGAACCTTTTCTCAACTGCAAATTTATTGCCCAGATCAGATGAGAATTCCTTCATTACTTTCATTGATGCATCAATGTGTTGCAAAGAAGATTTTTGCATTTCCAAGACTAGAAGCTAAAGGTGACCAGGCGAAAGGGTGAAGGAATCTCAAGACGGCGAAGAATCCCGTGCCGACAGAATAGCGTTCGTCCCGTTGTCTGCTATGCAAATAGAAAGACTGGCTTTTAGCAATGGTTTCCGAGAGAAAAACTTCTGAAAGTGTCAAAGCCACGTTCATTTCCAATACACGAGTGTCAAGAGAGGACTTAGTAAGATCGGCTATGGGAGTGGAAGAATAACCAGAGGATTTATGGTCACGCTGAGACTTGCGTTGTTTCCAGGTCAACTAAATATTCGAGATGGTAGCGTCGTCGCAAAGTTGACAAATTTTACATTTGTCGTCAACAAAGTTACACTTTCAACATATTCTACAGGTAGGGTGAAGATCTTTAGTTGTCTTTTTACAGGTACAGTCTGGAAAAGATCCTGAGGCCAGATCGCTTAGTTGGGCAGATTTCTCCATCGCAGTAACAATGCAGACTTGCTATATTATAGCAACAAATGGCACGATGTGTAATCCACGTCCGTGCCCAAAGCAATATAACTAAACAGGTTGCTATACTCGCAATATAAGAGGTTGAGAGCTAAACTAATCACATTATGGCGAAACGAATACGGTAAAAATTGATATTAAATAATCACATTATGATTTAAAATGGAATTTAATGATTTTAAATTTATTTTGAGCATAAAATAGCAAAAATAAACGATTTTAGCACATATTGAAGGTTAGTATTTTGATAGTAAAACACTTTCTTTTCACACCACGAAGTTTGATTTCCAGCTCTTCCTCCATTCTACCAGTCATCATTCAGTATCACATTACCCCATTTAACTTGGTTAAGTGACTAGGGAAATAAATAGCTAGAAACTGGAATCTTTAGATAGTGGTACAGATCTGTTATTTCATTTAGCCTAGAGATGGCTCAGGCTTCCACGAATAAAAAAAAGCCGAATCTGATTTGTGGTGCCATACATACTGAACTCGTATATTGTGCAGCCAAGCTATCGGCAAACTTGATCCCGATGTATCCAACAAAGGTACATAACTCCATCGCTTGACTGAACACACACAAAATCCTTCAAGACTTACTGCCTCAAGTGTTAATTGCCAACGATAGCCTGTAACCATGCTTCCAGTGGTCTTCCCAAGCTACCCAGGCATCACCATTAAGACCCAGCTGCATGGAAAAGAAAGGGTGGTTTTGGAGGGGGAGGGATGTCTGCAAAATATTTTTCACACAAGATTTTGTGTCCATTATTTGCGACAGGCCAAAACAAACGGTAAGATGTGGGCTACTCCCATTTCCCCGACATTTAGCTTCGACTAGCATACTCCCGACTTTTTTGCCAATTACCATGTTCCTTGACTTTTCCAAGCATTCGGAATTGTACGAATCCATCCCACTATTGAATAAAAAACAAATCAACCAAATCAAAAGTATTAATGACTTTTAATCAACATACAGTGTACATAGTACAGAAAACGTACAAACCCAGAGGCTCAGTAGCTCCAGAAACTGCAAATGGTAATAATCTGCCAAATCTTCTATAATATAGACACCCTACCTACCAAGACCCTCAGTGTCTGCTAAGTATGTAAAATATGTCATATTTCACAGTATTCTGATAATCTAACTTTGTACAGAAAATGGTCGGTGAGCAGGAAAAAATATAAACAAAGCGAGTGAAGGCGATCTGCTCTACTGGGCAAGGAACCGAGTGAACGCAACCAAAGCAGAAAATTCTGCACGACCTACTCAACAAACTTGTAAAAGGTTTTCTTTTTCTTTTTTTAAGTTTATAATACAAGCAAAAACTTCAGAAGTCCTTTCTCACTATATTACTTAAGGGAAAAAGGAAATCTTGCAGCGGATAGATGAAACTTAATGCGGCAAGTTTTTTTTTTTTCAATAATTTTATGTTACAATTTGTAGACTCTTTGCAATGATATTTATAATGCACATATAACTCAGGATACACTTGGCTGATACATCCAAAGAGTGCCCTACTTCGACCCGACAGGGTAAATGAATGTGTTGATGCTATTTACAAAGAAAGTTTATTTACAAGCAGAGGAGGCTTGGCCAACTTGCTGCTCATCGGGGGTTACAGGCTATGCTCATTCGTCACAACTCCCGTCTTCGTTGCGTTCTTGCGTTAATCAGGCAGCACACAAAAGCAGCACCAAGTAACCACCACACAACAACAATCGCTCCAATTAACTACTAACGACTGTACACTTAATATTTAAAAAAACTTGGCAAGTAGTTGCTGACACGTAGTCAAACTCGTCAGATTGCAGCCACACCCAAGTTTCCTTTTCTGCAAATGTAGAGAAAAGGCTTTTTACACTTGCACTCCGTAGTCCTTGTCCATGTCACATTTAAAATATCACCCCTCAAACTCACACATGACACGCAATCATCGCTCAATTCACTGCCAATTCAGCAACCTACCACCGAATAACTTTATCTAGCAGTAACAACGTCGCGTCTGAAAGCAGGTAACGTGCAGGCAGTTATGTACAGGTACGTATTTAAGTTTCCGATTGGCAATATAAAAACCCAATGATTAAGACTCAACATATTCACTCCAGCCTTGTACTGGAAAGGTTTAAGTTCATTCACTTATATCCTATAACAACTTATTCAGAAAAATAAAGTACCTAAGCAAAACTATAAATTTAGATGCCAAATGCATAGGATGCAATTTATATTAGACCTAATTAAACAATACAAAAAGTAGTATGTTTTCACTGTTAACTAATGTTAAAAATATGCAACTTTGCATAAAACAAACTTCTGGTCAAGAACATTAATTTAAAATTACCCCTTCCCCCCCTCAATATCATTCATTTCTTAAGGTCGGTGAAAACAAAAATTTATATGGATACTGATCGTTTAAAATGCGTACCAATTATGGTGATGAACATCAACATGAAAAAAGCACAATTCATATGCCCTTGATGCGTGTGACAATTTTAAAAAGCTGTAACACACTTGTCATGGCTAAATAGCTTCTTAACACACACTATAATAACTGGAAGTATCCAACTTGGTAAATTCATGGAAGATACACGTAAGAACTTAATATTTATACAATTTTTTTTATCCCTTTGATTTTGTTTGTGGAAAACAATTGGATGTACAAACCCATTTATTTGATGCGCAAGTAAGAAAACTAATGATCACTATACCCTTCAAGTTCCAGACGAAATGCGAAATAGAAACAAAATACGGCACATCTAAAGCCTCATTTGCCAACCATCGACAGCAGACAACGTTAGGACTTAAAACACAGCAGACGTATTGGAGGTACATACGTATCCGGCGTAAATCCAAGTGAAGTCTTGGTTACCTTACTCAATGTTCCTTGGCAAACCGCTTGTTCATCAGTACCACGGTTACGGCTACCAAAACAACCACCTTGGTACAGAACACGAGCGTCCTAACATCTGTAACAAAAGTGCAGTGAACAACTCCTTCCGTGGGACTTGTTTTCAGCTTGTCTGATTTCTCACACTGCTGACAATCATCGCAATGATGACGTGTTTTACAAACAAGTACACACGCACACTTGCACATTTATGCACAATGCAGTCATGTGCCACTGTAAGTTCTGTAGATCCTGCCTCAGTATTGGGCGGAAGTTAGGCAATTTACTTCAGATAAGACTTGTAAAGCATCACAGATCTACTAGTGTCCCTTTCTTGTTCCATAAGGAAAATGAGGTCCCGAAGATTGACACGCTTTACCCGTGGGCGCATCATCTAATTAAAAAAAAAAAAAAATAGAACAATGACACATGAAATTTGGGAAGGTACTGAACTTACGTATTTATGGACAAAAACATGAAATGGCTGGCCCCCAGGAAGGGCGGCTAAATTTTGTTTCTATTGCCTAAACGAAATATACATTACCTGGAAATTTATGCATTCCTTTCCAGAATGCTGTTTTCCCAAAAGGTTTTTAAGTTGTTTAGAACTGTCCAGCTGCGTAGCCCAAGTGCGCATGCACGAGCACACTCCTATAAAAGATGCCGGTAGCCATCTTTTTTCCTCTCAATGTATCATGGTGGTGAGACGAGGGGAGGTAGGAGGCACAGATAGGGGGGTACAAGGGGTTTAGGCAATAGAAACAAAATTCACCCGGCCTTCCTGGGGGCAGGCAATTTTACGTTTCTATAGGCCGTTCGGAAATATACTACCTGTAAATTTATGCATTTGCAGATAAGATCTCATTAAAACTGGTGGAGGGCCCCCCTTGATGGGCACCCTAGGGTTACGAACTGAATTCCTCCAATAGTTACAAATTTTGTACTTTATTCAGAAAATAATCAGGAGAAAACAGGAATTTAGTCCCTTTCGTAAGATTTGGTGGCCCTTAAAAGGCCCTTTTTTTTTTAGAGAACGGGGGTTGAGAACACATCTGGTACCAACGATGGGTCCCAGGCAGTGTAGTTTATTGGCTTGCGTGGTCATCTCTCTGAAGTAGTGGGATGTGAAGACTGGTGAACTTGTCCAGGATGTAGCTGCGAGGATCTCAGGAACAGGGACGTTGTTGTGGAAAGCCCACGAAGTTGGGTGGAAGAGCCAAAAAGCTTGGTTGATGGATAAAGCTTGAACTTTGCTACAACGTAAGCTGGCAGCAAGGGTTGTCAGGAATACCATATGGCGGGTTAAGACATTTTTGTGCTGCTGTTAAGGAGTTTGTCGTAAGGTACCTTGGTTAGGACAATTGAAAGGTACCAATCTGTGCGGTGAATGGTTATGCGTTCGATTTCAAAGGTTTAGATGAGAGTTGAAATGTGGAAATAATTGAGTAAGTCCGTCTTGCCTGCAGCTTTAAAGATGGAGGGCTGAGCGGTAAACCAATGTTGAGGATCCTTTGAGGCCTAACTTTAATAGGTGTATGAAAAAGATCAAACGTTCGGGCATAGGGGAATCTACTGGATTGATTTTCCTCCCGTCACACCAACGAAACCACCTTTTTCAATGGTTGTCGTAAATTCTGTTGGTTGACTCTCTGATGGTTGTTTCTCAAGAATTCCTACCTCTTTGTTTAGTTTGATGAGCACCCGTGTAAGTTGAGGGTGCTGAGGTTCAGGTGGAAGTTGGTCTGGTATATCTGCTAGGCTTCATGGATAGTCGATTAGAAGTTGAGGGAACCACACTGGTCAGTTCGGGGCAGTTAGTAGGAATATGACCTGGGATGACTCAATTTTCAGCAGGACCTGACGTAGAAACTTGAATGGGGGAAAGAAATATCCATATAGATTCTGCAAGGGGAATGTTAAAGCATCCACTGCCCATGCTTGATCGTCGGGAATCGGGCTGATGAAGTGGGTAAGTCTGGCATTGTGCATCGTGGCGAACAGGTCGACCATCAGACTGCCCCATGTATTGAAGAGAGATGCACAAATATATTTCTTTCGAGTCCACTTTCCTGAGGGAGGCTTGCGGCGAAAGAGGGAATTTACATTAAGGTTCCGATTGCCCGGGATGTGGAGCACTAGGATCGTGGTCTTTTAAGTTGGACGCACAATCGAAATATCGCTGAGGTGATGTTGTGGAGTTGACAAGTTTTTGTTCCTCCTTCCTTTCATATGTAGGCAATGGCTGCCATATTGACTGCTTGAACTTCGACGGTTTTCTCGGAGATTAGGTGATGAAAGTGGTGCAGAGCGTTGAGGATGGCTTTCAGTTCCCAGACATTTATGTCGTTCTGGTTGAGGGATGTCCATGTGCCTGAGACTTCGTGGTGAGCAATGTGAGCCCCCTAGCCTTCCAGTGAGGACTCCGTGAGGAGGTGGAGATCCGGATGGGGCTCGTGAAGGGGACGTCTGAAGTGTCTGGACGTCTGATCACCATAGGAAAGTGTTTATTGGTAAGTTTTCGTCCATGGGGTGCAAGAGATTGCTTAGGTGATGTTGATTTCTCCAAGCGTCGATGCGGTAAAGGTGAAAAGGCCTGGTCACCCACCTGCCATAGGGCACAATATTTGCCATGGAGTCCATTTTCCCTATGAAGGTGCTGAGTTCTTTGAGAGTGTGGTTCAGGGATTGACGAAAGGAACGAGCTTGAGATAAGATGTCTTCCATTCTGTCTGGCGAAGGCATCACGGTTGCAGATGTGAGGTTGAACGAGACACCTAGAAAGAAGAACTCTTGAGCCAGAAGGAGTTTTGACCTTTTCAGGTGTACACGAATCCGTGGTGAAGTCACGGTTGAGGATAAGTAGGACCGGATTTTGGTCGTTCAGAAGTCACTCGTCTAGTAGGCGCTTGCTGGGATTTGGTGTTGATGAAGCCAGGCCAGAATGGGTTTGAGTATTAACGCGAAAATTCTAGGAGCAGTGTTGAGGCCGAATGGAAGGCATTGGAATTCGGAGACTTTGCCGTTGTACATGAAACGAAAGAGGTTATGGACTTATGCGTGAAGTGGAACGTGAAGGTATGCATCTTCCAGGTCTATTGAAATCATCCCATCGTTTGGCTTTACGGATTGACGAATGGTGTCTAGAGTTTCTATTATTTGGTTTAGAGGATTGAAGGTGATGACGGGTCTTTCGTTGCCGGATTGATTTCTTTGGCCAAAGGAAGAATAAACTGTAGAAGCCTGGCCGGATGGGATCTGAGCATTCGAACATGGTGCCTTTCGTGAGAAAGTATTGGGGTTCGGACGAAAGGCGGGATGAAACTGGTGAGGCGATGTCAAGGAGGTGGTGAGATTAGTGCTGATTTGGTTGAGAACATGGGTCGAAAACCTTGGCGGATGATGGGAGAGGATTTGAATAACTGTCATTGTTTTCATGCTGGTAGGAAGTGACGAAGACGGCTTCCTAGGAGTATGGACAAATGCCGGGAGTCATTGGTCGTTACGTGGCTTTTGTCTGCCGCTATGGGACAAGTAAAGGCTGCGGCGGTCCGGGGTTGAGCTGGGGTTATTGGATCAGCCTCTTCTACGATTTGAAGCCCTGCCGCAAAGGACCAGGTTGGCGTTTGGGTGATTCCAATACGAGATTGTTTCGTCACGGCGGTTGCAACACGAAGGCCAAGGCGAAAGAGCTTGTCGTTGCCTCTTAGAACGGACGATGGAACTTCGACTTTGAGATTTGGAGTGCGGTTCCAAAATCCATTTTCGCTTTGGCAGTTTAAGAATTCCGATTGCGGGTAGGTTTCAGAGTGTTTGGGGTTGACATCGCCGAAAAGCCAAATGAACCATGCTTCGCGAGGTGGTGGTGGGTCTTTGTCCAGTTTAAGCGGTTCACCCTTGCCTAGTAATACGCTTCCATTCCGTAGAAGTGTAGTGAGAAGGGTGGTTAATGGTCCTATGACGGTGCGCTGTTTAAGATTGAGGTTATGTAAGCCGAAGCCAAAACCGGTTGCCAAGTCTCTATTATTGACTGGTTCAGATTCGGTAGACGAGGGCTTGTAAAAGAAGCAGTCGGGAACGACGTCTTAAAGGTTTTGAGGAGTTCAGATAGAGGAATCTCTGATATCTCTTCATCATCCTGAACTGTCGTTGAAATGTGCGTGGCGAAGATCGCCGGTCTGGTCTGGATCCTCGGCTTAATGGATGAACGAAAGAGTAGAACTGTGGTAATTGGAGTCGAGTGCCGATGCAGTCAAGCTCGCTGTCCGTGTCAGGGGCAGAAGGGCGAGACCGTCGAGGAGGCGTTAATGCAAGAGTATCACGAGGATGGGAAGGAGGAGTGGATGGTCGACGAAAGATGGGATTGATGGTCAAGGACTTGGTGTGTGAGGAGCTGTGGTGTTGCGCTCAGCCTGACAAAAGAGCAGTGACACTTTCGTGAATTGTCGGTTGAAGTAGTTGTTAACCATTCCATCGTGTACCGTTTGCTGTGGGATGAAGCAGGTGGAGCAGCCGGGATGAGCGCTGCTTGTATTTGAAATCACAAATGGCTTTGCCCATCAGTGAATGTACCTCTCTCAATGAAAGGGGCTGAACGGCAGGAGTCGAATGGGAGCCGGAGGTGAGATGTGACAGCGGCGCGAAAGAGGAGCCAGAGGTGGGCTGTGTGATTGTCAAGAAGAACGAGACGAAAGGTCTAGCGGCACATCAGCAGTAGAGTGCAGAGGCCGAGGGCTGATGTGTGAGGGCTTGTTCTTAGACTTCTGCTTCTTGGTTTTGCGGGGGGCCCAAGTAACGGGAGAAGCCGAGACAAAAATCAGTGGATCCGCTAGAAGAGGCAGCGGAGACGGATCATCCGATCGGAAAAACGAGCTGGGAGGAGATGGCGGAGGAGAGGGCGACGGGGCAACAACATCATCTGGGTCCGGGAGGCGGAGGGCCGGCTGGCGAAAGAGATGTCTTCTTGATGGGGCGATCTCTTGAAGTGCCTTTGGATGTTGCCATCGGAGAAGAAAGAGGCGTCGGCAGTGAGATGAATCTTCAGCGGAGTCCTTCAAAAACGAAAGCGTGTCCAACACCGTGAAGCGCTAGAAAAAAAAGATGGCTACCAGCTGAGCCTCGGCACCTTATAAGAGGAGTGTGTTCGCGCATGCGCACTCGAGTTACGCAGCTGGACGGTTCTAAACAACTTAAACTCCTCCAGGGAAAGACAGCATTCAGGAAAGGAATGCATAAATTTACAGGTAATGGATATTTTCGAACTGTATATAGAAATAGTTTTATCATTAAATGCTTGGCAAATGCCCATTACTAGCTTTTTCTTGTAAGTCTCACCTAGGCTTACACGAAAATGCCTATCTCAATACTGACCTACTTTTCAGCTTAGTTGGTTTTTCTCCGCCTCCCCCCTCTGCCCATACCATTAAGTAACCTCCCAAGGTGAATCACCACGTGACACCCCCCCCCCCCCTTATCTAGTGACCGATTTATGCTCTACTTCCTTATAATACCGGTAGTCAAACACTGTAAGTAGTAGTACGGTAATTATGCTTTGTAGAAAGGTTAACGATGGCATTAGTGGTGTACCAATTCTGATACCAGTTCTGAGTACGGTTCCGTGGTATCGGAACCGGTTCCGGAACCGCTATCTTGGTTGGCTGATACTGACTACCTTTCAAAAATCGACAGAGATCACTAAATCACTTGATATTGTCATCTATTTTACCTTTTCCAGGGGTATGCGATAGTTGAGATGAGTTATTAGAGTTCTTGGAACAAAAAATTAATTTCAGTAGCTTAAATCATCGTAAAACTGTGCTTGATAGCAGAATCTTGGATGAATAACACATTTTTGCGCGTTTTTAGTGGGCCACTTACCTGTTTACACCAACTTTTGTTGAGTAGTTAGCATCATGTTAACCATAAACTATCATCTAGGATGGTAATATACTAAGCAGAATACGTTACAGTTGATTCCTGTTTGTTTAAGGATGTCAGGACTTTATTAACATTAAGTTGTTTCCTATTTTGCTTAGGTGTAGCTTAGCAATTCATAGCCTGTCGATCTTGCACCGCCATTTTTTTTTCTAAATCGTGCAGCAACAGTGCATGCACTAAATCCGGGCTGCAAAAAAATCTTCAAGTATGCAAAGCTTTGCTAAGACTCTTAGGCATCCGGGCTGCAACAAATCTTCAAGCATGTGCTTATTCAAACAGTTATTTTTATTTTAATTACATTTTTTGATTTTAATTTAATTAAAAAAAAAAAAATTTAATACATCCAGAAAACAAAATTTTAAATCATATTAGCTTCACTGAAGGGCTTGGACCAATCCAAGAAGCAAAAAAAAACCTATTTAAAATTGCAGGACCAGAGCAGAATTAAAAAAAATCCTTTCAATTTTCTAGTTATTTTAAACTAGTTTTTAAATTTATTTTAAATTTTTTTTTTAATTAAATCTGATACATTCGGAAAGCAAAAATTTTAAATCGTATCAGCGCCAGTAGAAAAAGGGCTTGGCATTAATCCAGGAAGCAAAAACACCTATCTAAAAAAAATAAGTGACACGTTATTTTAATATTTTTAAAAATTTTAATCTAATTTTTTAACTTAATTAAATTTTTAATTATACAAATTTGTATATATTAAATTTTCGTTAAAAAAAACTTATGTAAATTATAAAAATTTGATACAGCAGAACCCTGGACTCCCTGAACATAAATTAATTCATTATTATTATTTTTTTCAATTCGCTGTGGCACTGCCATGTGGTAACCGGAACCGTACGGAACCAGTTTATTGGTATCAGAACCGGAATCGGAATTATGGTATCGGTACACCACAAGATGGCACACAAAAGTATATGTTGCTGTAGATTTTATGCAGTGTGTGGCTTAATGACAACATAAAATACGATGCCTGCATCAGAGTAGTATGGAGTACACTGAAAAAAAGTACGGGACTGAAAAGAAACTACTACGTTAAATTGCTGGTTTATAATTTTGGACAAGAAAAAAAAAATTGAAACCTGAAATTATCAAGTAGTAACAAGCACCGTACAGTAAGCGACTAGGTGTTTGTACATTCTACAATGGTAATTTTAACAAAGAAATCTACAACAATACTGAGGTCTGTGCTTTCAGTGTGGAGCAGCATTGTTGCAAAGAATATTAGAGCCCGTAGGCTAGGCATGTCCCATAAAATTTTCGTTTTTACGAAGACTGCAGTGAAGACCACTATACAGCAATGTAAATAAAAATAAAACAATCATGTGGTATCTGGCTGGAAATGGAACACAATGAATGATATGCAAATTCTTTTTTTATAATTTTTTCTTCAGATGGCTATATTTCACTATAGTCCCTGGATGCTAAGATGGGCGTTTGTTTATCTTCTATTTTGGGGGGGGGGAAGGGAAAGAAACATCTTGTTTCATGTAATTTTAAGTGTATTGTTACAGTAACTAATTTGGTGGATATTAGTTTGCCAACCATGAAGAGTAAACCACAGCTAAAAGAACACAACCCCTAAATCTGTGGCATATCTTTGTTGTGTTATAAATATCATCAATGTTACACGAATTTGATTGGCTGAATTTAAGTCAAATGTAGGCAGGATGAATTACTTCTTAAGTTTTTTTCTAATTAATTCGTAACTCGACACATTCAAAAAAGGAAATACACCATCGTAGTTTCTAGACTTTCAAACTTTCAGAATTCAAAGTACATGATGGTTGGCTTATTTGCCAAAAACTCAACACATTGTTTTCGTAACAACTAAAAAGCTAA
>JAHWFP010231748.1:32285-64207 GCA_023313725.1 Lithobius niger | reverse complement strand
TTTTTTTAATGTTGTAAATCACAGCTAAACATCTAAATGTGCCCCCGTGACCCCTATTGAATCGTTTCCCTATTTAAGGTACTAGCCCACAAGTCGCATCACAAGTCGCGTGCTTAACGATGAGATGAATGTAGCTATGCGCGCATTTTTATTCCCTCTGCGGTAACGAGAATTTTCAATGGTTAGCAGTTTAGATTCCACCACTTGTTATCTAAATTTTATCATTGTTTTTGTGCCAAATAATGTGAGAATTCTGGAACTGTTGTAATTATGAATTTGATAAATCAGTGTCAGTGACAAGTCATAGCATCTCTTCAAATTTTCGAGGGAAGCGTATTTTCAGCTTTCCTTCACTTAGGCCTAGTCTAAAAGCCAGAGAAGGTCCAAAAAACGTTTAAAATACGTAGGCATCCGGGCCCCGGACACCCGCTGGGGAAGCTCACAGCGCTCTCATATAGATCCCCTAGCTGAAAGATGGGCGGGACGACAAATATAGGTCAGATTTCGTAGTTTCTTGGGCCGGGGGAGGGAGGGGGGGGGGGGGAGACTTGTTTTGATCGCAGATAGCGTTTACCCAACTTTCATAAAAATTCATTAGAAATGAATACAATCTTTGGAAATAAAACCTACCTAAATGTCAAACCATAAAAGCCAGGCAGTGGAGTCAAACGAGAACTGAATGCCAAATTTGAAGCAGATCTGTTGCATAAATTTTATCTGAGGGGAAATATCTGATAATAACTAGGCCTAGTAATAAATAACTAGCATAAATTAACGATGTTGAGGCTTCTTTTTCGTAATGAAATCCTTTGTTCACAGCTGTAAAACAAGGCTTTTACTTATCTATTCAGTAAACCCCCGTCGATATACAAAATTTCTGAAGCTGCCTGTATTAGTTTTCTAGCATTAGTATTTCATATAAAAGTAGCAGCGTCTAGCCTTCGCTCAAACACTGACATTCTTATACGCAGGGTTTACTCAATATCACACACAAAAAATTCAAGCATTTTCGAGAACTTTTCCCAGAACCAATAGAATATTTCAACGATGTTTTGAAGACCAAAACACTTTTTTCACGGACCTTTATAATAAATAAAGTTGATGAAATAAGGCTGTCTGCTTCAAGCAGGGCCTCGTTTTAGTGGGAAAGAGTAAACAACACTTTATCAAACGCGAAAATTTCATGTTTTAATCCAATGGAGAAAAAAAATTTGTTTTTTCATTTGTTTATTTCTATGTTGTTGTTGTTAAAGATTAGGTTTGGTTAGTTGCTTTGACTCGAATTCCACCAGGCAGGAGTTTCATGGGTTGGCTCCGCCCCCCCCCCCCCCCCATCGCAGCTATTTTCCCATTGGCTTTTCTTTAGCATAGCTTTCTTTTTCCTATATCCGTTTTAACAGCCTATAGCAACAAACAACTGATGAAAACTAACGGAGCAACAAAATTAAAAAATAACCTCAACAACATTACAACAAACATGCAAGTTATTTAAAACAGATCGTAGTGCTTAAAGCTAAAGTATTATTTTTAATTCAGACCAAAAAATTAAATTGAGGGACTTCAAGACCTAGTTAACAATTTAAAGGACTTCAAGCACCTTTTGCGAACTCTTTTTGACTGCATTTGTGCAGTTGATGACAACAGCTGGAAACAGTAAAAGCAAGTAATCTTCACTTGATTCTTGGAAGGTAAAGGTCGAGTTGAACAGTCCGTCATTCTTCTTGAGGAAGGGAACTTTTACGCTGCAAGGCCGTGGCTGTTTGACATGGAGGAAGGATGCAATTACGCCCGAAGGCAGTGGCGTATTGTCACGTGATCAGAGAAACCTAGGGGTAAAAGAGGTATTGGGGAGGAGTCCAGGGCAGCTACCCGGGGGCAGCAACGAAACTGTAGGAGTCATTTCGTGACAGCTTCCTTAGCTTGACTCGTTTTGTTGATGTTGAAATCTAAAAAATGGCCGACTATCTATTGTACTTTTCATGGCTAATGAAAGTTTGAAACTTGCTTTAAATTTACTTCACATTTTACGTAATTCAATGTTAGCCTGTAAGTGTTCAGTACGAGTTTCGATAGTCCCAATTTTTTTCCAGAGTTTCGTTTTGTGTTTAATAACAGCTTCAATTTGATGATTCATCCAAGGTAGTTTGGATTTTTTTGTACAAAATTCAACCCTACATGATTGCAAAGTGGAATACAGAATACCATAAAATTTATCCCATGCTTCAGCAATAGGTAAATTATCCCAATTAATAGACTCCAAAAACATACTAAAATCAGCCATTTCAATTCTGTCGTACAAGTATTTTACAGTAGTTTTTAGGGGAGGGGGATAATTTATCAGTAACTCAAATCTGACAATTTCATGATCACTAGTAGAAAATAATCCTAAGGACAAACAATTGTTAATGATTGACGTATCTTTTGTAATAACCAGGTCAAAAGTATTATCACCCTGGGGCGTCGGCATGTGGGGTTATGGAGGGGGGGACCCCCCCCCCTGCAATGTTGGCAAGTTGTACGAAAAGTCGGCAATTTTGAGCCTCGTCGGCAAAAATGTGTTGCTGAAAACCTTTTTTTCCTTAAAAACTACGTTACGGTATAACACGTACTTGCTTTCAATACAATAGTCGCACATGAGGAAAAAGACGGTATATGAAATTTCTTCAGGCAGCATTATCTGTGACATTTAATGGGTTTCTAACCCACCTACGAGGAAATTATTGTACCCACTTCCCCTCCCTCCACACCCTCAAACGGATTCGGCACTTCCCCTATTCCAGCGACTACATCCCAACCAAGGGTCATTCAGTCAGTGTGTTTAAAATGCAGAGAGAAACGTTTGATGACGATTACCAAAAAATACAGGAAAGGAGACGCAACAGCGGCACCAAAGTAAGGCTGAAGTTTGCTGGAGCACCTGAAAACCCAATTATAGTGGCCAAAGCTAGGAAAAAGAACAAGAAAAATCGGCAGATCTTGTTGAAGGTTTAAGCAGAGGGAGAAAATGAATGAAATTAATGATGTCGGCAATAATTAAATAAATAGACAGTGATTTATATATACCAGGGATTTGGTGATGGACTGGAGTGCCAGTTCGAATCCGAGACACGTCATTGGAATGAAACGTAAGTGCATAAAGATGGCTTACTGTAATACATTATTCTATGGTATAATTTTCGCTGATGGCTTATTTCCAATTGGCCAACAATAACTGCTAGAGTATGGAGTAATAATTTTTGTACTCGAATGCATCATAAACTATTTAATCGGCACAATGACCAAAAATTACCGGTCTTATTGAAATCAAAACAACTTCTTTAATATTGTTTTCTTTCTAATTAACGTGGCTATCATTTGCCTTGTAATCCCGTTTTGCCGAATAATATTTTCTTCCAAAATGACGTGCCTTTCTTATGCTGCCGCACTCGCTGCGGCTAAACATATAACATCAGATACCGCATCTAATCCAAAATGCCTCCCAATTAGGAATCCATCTTTAACTTCTTCAATACTAAATTTTTTAAAGAATTTGTTGATTCGGTGAAACGGGGTTCGGCGAATCGGAAATACACTGTGCATGAAGCTTAACCTTTTTATTTGTTGCGAGAAATGTAATACAACCAGTTTGTATTCGATTTCTATGTTTAGGTTAGACATCGACTTTGTTTTTGTTGACACAAATAAGTAATTTGTACTTCTTATCATAAAAATCAAAAGAAAAAAGAAAAAAGAAAACTTGATACAATTTTTAAATCACTCATTAATGTACCTCTCTTTATTGTTAAAGATTGTATCATTTTACTAGCAGTTTCTTTAAGTGGATGAACTAAATTTTGAACTTAAAGGTGCTTGCTTTTATTAAATTACATCTCCACGATTTTTTTGGGGGGGGGGGGTTTGGGGTGTTTTAGGTGTTGATTTTATAGTATTCTGCAGGGAGGAGGGGGGTTGTGGTGTTTAGCTTCGACTGAGTGATCGCGATTGTTGGGACTAGAAGCTTGGCAGCCTTAATTGTTGGAATGAGAACACTACTCGGCAAAGGAGACACTGTTTGTGCGAACGGTGTGATTCTACCATTTTTCGTTTGAGGTGAAGTAGATCTGTTTCAGCCAGATCTGTCTATAAAAAGCAGCAACCATGAGCTAGGGGCGAAAAAATTCTTATGTTACAGCCTAACCTAACCTAACCCAAACGTCTACGCCCTGGTTACAGGACCACCCACATGTCAAAAACTCACCCGCAGCACGCGGCATTCCACCTTCGGTGCATGCAATGACTTCGTTGCGTTGTTTTTTTTTATTATTATTATTTGTTATATCCGGTTGTTGAAGTGAAACGAAACTGCAGTGAGCACCCTTCATAGTGTTAAACCATTTATTGATATCTAATCTTCGCACTCAGAATAAAATTATGTTAGATCACAAGAAAAAAACGCAAGGAATACAAGAAAAAGGAAAGAAAAACAAAATATAAAGTCTAAAAGTTTGTATCATGATAAACAAAGTTTTTTGGCGCACGTTTTATAAAATACAGATTTTAAAAAACGTAAAAAAAAAAGCCTCCCACTCTTGGTTGGTTTCGTTGATAACATTTTGTAAAATAAGGCAGACTACTTATTTTTTTATTTGCCCCCAAAAAATATCGCGATAGTAAGAAACGTCACCAATAATGTGTGCAAGAGTAGTAGAAATAGATGGGCACTCGTAACCAGGGTTGAATGATATAGGCATACACATGTCTTATGGGTTGCTATGTTTTCCTATGACATGTCAGCCACTTAATGAAATGAATTAAACAGTTTACAATTGTGCTGGCAGATTGCATAAAATGACCAAAAATGGCTAAGGAAATTACGATAAATCAAAAGCTTCCGGGGCTACGCCCCGGACCCCACTGAGGGAGCTAACAGCGCTCCCCCAGACCCCCTAGCTTCTAGGGAAAAGTCGGCACATCTGTCTGATCCCCTCCCCCTTCAATTTTTGGCCTTCGCTACGCCCCTGTTATCACCCCGTGTAGGGAAATCAACCATTTGTGTTAACCCAAGTTGGCTATAGTATTTAATATTCTTTGGTCACAAGCTATAGTTGCATATAGCGATTGCCAATTAATTGATGGGAAATTGAAATCACCTATATCAATTTTTGAGTTTAGCATGATTGCACAATAAATTAGAATACCATTCATCGTGTAATTCTGACTTATCAGAGTGGCGGTACACAACCAAAAAATGATACAAGGTGCTAACAATCTTGATGTCGAATTGACAGCAAAATTCAGTTTGGACAAAGTGTGGATTAGCAAAGGCTTTTAAATTGTTACGCGCCAAAACCAGGATGCCACCCCCATTCTGATTAGTAGCTCGATCGCAACGAATTGCGACCGAGTATCCAGGCATGATTAACGCTCCATCAGGAATAGCTCCAGTGAGCCAAGTTTCAGTTATACAAATCACATCAGGGTGCTTCATATTAAGAAAAACAGAAAGATCTGTAAATTTATTTTTAAGCGACCTTGCGTTCATGGTGCAAATAATCAGGGGGGGGGGGGCGCGAGTTCTGGCGTCTTTCATAGCTCCCAGGTTTGCTTACGATTTTGCCATTTCGAATAAAAACATTTTTGCCCTGGGCTTTCCGTAATTTGACTTCGTTTTTGAGGTCGTTAGATTTTTGCCTCTGCATATAAGTGGTCTCCCGTCTTATAAAAACTTGTTTGTAGTCGAGATGTTTCCTTAATTTTTTTGCATTTATTAAACCCTTGGTAGAGCCGTCATAATTTACAAATTTGACAAGGCATCAAGGCATTGGTATTAGCAGGGGCGGACTGGCAAGGTCGGGGGGTCGGGAATTCCCGACTGGCCTCTCGCCCTAGTGGCCTCTCAGCAGAAATAAATAAGTTAAAAAGGAAATTCAGTGTATTATTTTAAATATTTCATTTTTCGTAATACTCGGTTACTCTTTTATTTATTCGTGCAAAGTTTCACACCTTTTGGCTGTACCTACTAAATTAACCCTTCTCAATTTGCAAGCAACGTAGGTTTTGTTAAGTCTTTTTTGTCCTCCAAATACGACGCCGAAATTTCGAGTTTCAACCCCAAAAGGCCGCTGTTTAGTAGATGGGGTTTCTGGCGTCATTAACGATTAATGAATGAATGAACGAGCAGCTGCGACTGCGTATTGCACGGAAGCTGCTCTTCTTGAAGTTACATAGTGTACGTACGCATTCTTCATGGAGTGATTGCATTAACTGACAGGACATTAACGCACGGATCATTCGGTTACTATTAGCCATAGAGGTCATAACAGAAAGAGAAAGTGACGAGGACGTTTTTCTGTCACGGAAATGAGCGATTCGATGACAAATCTTCAATATGCTTTAAAACGACGAAAGTCGGAAGAGGAACGGAAGGCCATCTCGGTTAGGAAGAATTTGGTTAAAGTCCGTTCTGCGCCCGGTCAAATGAATTCGGAATTCGGTGATAAAACTAAGACTTCTGCAGCCAGCTATATGACTGACACTTATACAATCTCAGCTTAGGAAGGTAAGCCCTGAATTTTTCCTACTCCTTACTATTTCAAGCTGCAGAGAATAATCTGTATCAGATTATCGTCATGTGTTTCCCACAATTACGTAAAATGAGAAGTAAAGCATATCAGCAAAAATGTACCATAACAGTCACATGACCGAAATCTAACAAATACTAAAGCCTGGCCTAGCACCTTGACACCATGACCGCTTCCGCTGAAAGTGGGCTTAAATTTTCCATTTTGTCTACCCTTTACTTCTAGCAAGTTCGTATCTTTAACTAGGCTTAGGTCCTATTTCCATGTTTTAGAATGCAGAAATTGAGATTCAATTATTGTCGAGGCCAGATCCAAGAAAGGCGCCGAGGAGAATGAAGCCGAAGGGCCTGTGGCCCCCTCCATGTTAACTCGCAAAAATTGCCGAAATTGTTCGGGAAATTGTTGCTAAACTAAGACAAAAATTAATCAAAAAAATTGAAAAAAAAAAAAACAATCGGCGGGTGCCCCCCCCCAAACGTGGGGGGGGTTCCGCCCTTTATTATTAGCGGTCGACCGAATTTCGGTTTCGGCACCGAAACTGTCAAATTTTTGGTTTCGGTTTCAGTTCTGGTTTCGGCCAAAAATTTTAGGTCAGTTTCGGTTTCGGCCGAAACCAAATAACTAGTTTCGGTTATAGTTTCGGTTTCGGTTGAATCCTATACTGCAGTTTTGGTAAAACCGAAACCAATTCCCCTCCTGGTAGTAGCCAATTTCCGCGTAGTCTAACTAGGCCCAGGGGCACCAATATTCAGATTCTGGTTTATTTTGCCATCCCACCAATAATAAATACATTTTTTGCAATCCATATTTAATCATATTTATAATGGCATCGCTGCACTGCAGGGAATTTACGCTTTAATTGCCGTTATTTACGTTTTCAACCCAGGCTTATAGGCTACTCATTGAAGCAAACTCTTCTCTGGTGCTCTGGATCTCCCTTACTGACACGAGTTAATCGTTTTAAAATTTAAAAACAAAAGCTAGCAAGCAGAAATAAAATGCAAATGAAAGTCATGAATTATTTACGTACGATTGACATTTTTTTAGGTGTGGGGGTGAAGGGCACGCGTGGATTTACTCAGCCTAGCGGCAGAAAAGAGGTAAACCGGTCTCTGCCTCCCAGTCTAGTCTACGTCAGTGAAAAACCCTACACTCATGATTTAATGATTTTATCCTTAATTTTTGTCTAATTATTAAAAGTGATATTATTAATGTTAGGTTTTGGTTCCGGTTTCGGTAGTGGTTTCGGTTTCGGCCGAAACCGATTTAATGGTTTCGGTAGTGGTTTCGGTTTCGGCCGAAACTGAATTGTCAGTTTCGGTAGCAATTTCGGTTTCGGCCGAAACCAAATCTCCCGTTTCGGTAGTGGTTTCGGTTTCGGCCGAAAGTGAAAAACTTGGTTTCGGTCGATCACTATTTATTATTTGCATCAAACACTGCTGTTGAAAAATCCCACCCCACGAAACGCCGAAATGTGCTACCTGTAGTGTGATAACACATAACACTGGACCTATTACGTAATCACTAGGGTTAGATCACTTGCTTTTCGTAATAAAAATAAATTAGTTCTGAGTCTTCGAGTATATACCTGGTGTCCAGCATTCTTCTAAAGCCACCAAAAATAAATTTAAGGCATGTGAGGGGGTTTAAAAAAAAAGGTCTTTCCCTACTGTTCATTACCCTACTGTCGTTTATTTTTGTGGCGCCCTAAGCAATGTCTAATACGTATCGTTTGAAGTCAGGAAAGGCCTCAGAATTCCTATTATTTCGTCAGCTTCCAGGGCTCAGCCCCGGACCCCACTGGGGGAGCTCACAGCGCTTCCCCAGACCCCCTAGCTGCAATGCATGATTTCACACATGTTAACTGCCCCCCCCCCCCCCTCCCCCCACCCAACCAAAGCCGAATGAACTTCGCTATGTCCCTCGCTCTTCCATAATAAATTGTAAAAAAGTGGCCCCTGGCAGTTACCTTCCCGACTGGCCTCTTGACACGCCAGTCCGCCTCTGGGTATTAGACACATTTTTACCGAGAAAGGACTGTTCAAAATTTAAGCGGTCACAACCAAACGATTCTAAGACAGCCATTACATGGTCTAATTTCCCAGCAACACTAAGCCCAGAGATTACAAGGTTGTTTCTAATGCGCTGACGATGTTCTATTTCATTTAAAATCATTTCAGCGTCGGCCTCGTGATCATGCTTTGCTGGATTAAGTGTACTTAAATCATCTAGTTTAAGTTTTAAACTACTTATTTCTTCCTCATGTTCGTCCAAACGTACGTTAATTGCTGAAATATGTTCAGACTGAGCATCAAGTTTTTTATTAATTCATCCAAAAGCTGATTAGTTTTGGCACCTTGGGCCTTAATTTGATCCAGATCGAGATTAATCTTTGCTAAATTATTCTACAAATTTTACAAAACCAGGGGACGGCATCAATGGATAACGTTTTGAATGTATCAGGATCATATTTTAAGCATTTAATGGGGTGCCACCAAGTTAAGCAAATGCCGCATTGAATGGAATCTTTATCCGTGTTGGTCACCTTTTTTTTTACAAGTTTGGCATTCATTTAGGTTTGGCATGGTTAGGGAGCAACAAAGGACCAACAGTAATATGACTAGGAAGTTTAGTTTCCACATAAATATAGCCTATTTGAATATAATTTTCAAATCACTTTGCAGAGGGAGAAAAAAACAGAAAAAAAAATAGGTGGATAAAAAGTAAACAAACATGCAGTACTTAAGTAATTGACTAGCAAATTCAACACTTAGGTACATGAGGTTGACTACTACTTTAAATTTATTTACACTTTTTAGGCGTATTACAAAAAAATTGGCCAAAAGCCGAGAGCCAAGAAGCCAAACAACAACGAGGTCATATGTGTTTATGACGTCATAGTTTTTCATGCAAAGATCATTTTGGCAGATCAAAGTTTTGTAATAATCTTTTTTTTTTCTATTGCTATTTGTAATTTTAAATCTGTGGGTAAAACTAATATCGAACCAATAAAACTTGCGCGAGTCTTCCTGTTACGGATTTTGAAAAAAAATCTGAGAATTAGAGGCCAGGAGGAATATCCTGCCCTTTCCTCCCTGGCCAGTCCGCCACTGTAAAAATAGGAAATCATTCACTTTGCTCACTCGTTCAATAAGAAACAACACCACAAATAAACGTAATAAAATGCTGTAATGTATCGCACCCGAAAAGCAGCGAGCGTAAAAATTCGGTGTACCATCCAGATTACTGCCAACGGTAAGTGACGACTCACTTTCAGTACCTTCCTAAAGCACCTAACAGAACAGGTGACGGTTCAACTCATTCCCTACTATAGCCGTGTTGGTGTGGCTTGCTTACATCAACCATCGTCAGTGATGAATGATTTTCCGGTATCTCGCGCATGCTCAAAAGCTCCACCACTGGCAACCACCTCCCCGAGATGGTTTGCAATTTGGCATTGCTCGTGCCTGGTTACATCCACTAGCCTAACCTGGTCCAATCAATTAGCCACGTCTGGTCACGTTAAAGGCATGATGTAATGAGTGCTCTGTTGAGCTTATTGATTTTGTTGAGCTGTGATTACAGTTTCGGAAGGTACTAAACGGCTGACACAACGTCACTGCGCACGCGCGACACCAAGTTTGGAGCCAATCTGTCTCTATTTTAACAGTAGTGCGTTCTGTTCGGTGGTTAGGAAGGTTCTGATTGTATTGTTCTTTGCGATAAAGAGAGGAGCCACCTCGATGTCTATGCATAGTCTCTAACCGACCGCAATATTGAAGAGCTGACTTGCCAAAATGCGCAGTTACACGCTGCAATTTTTCGTATGAGCGCACACCTTTATGATGACGTTGGGTTGACGTCATCCATAGATCGTGTACTATCGGACGATGGTTTTTTGCTGAAAGACGTCGTTAGAGGTTAGCATACTACAAAGGTCATAACTATATTCTGTAGAGCATAATACCTTTTAAGATTCCACACTGCAACTCACCCACATCTCTACTTTAAGTTCCTCGAATCAGAATTGAACAAACATGTTTAGTGTTTGAGGAGATGTGGCTGACATGAATCGCCTTCACCCGTTTTTTGGGCACAACCACATTAAGTCGACGTGTGACACGTCGAATTAAAAAGGCGTAGATTCGACTGCACAGTAAAAAAAAAAAGCAAAAAATGTCCACCATTTTCCCCCACTTCTTCCTTTTTCCATTTTAGATTGGATCGTATAGCCAAATCTACGCATTTGATGAAAGGAAAAAGTGTTAGAAAGTTGCTTAATACAGCGCCTTAAGCAACTTTGTAACATATCTTCCTTTAAACAATGCATAGATTCGCCCCAAAAAAAACACAAAAACGGCCGCCATTTTCCAAGATGGCGGCGGGAGCTCAAGGCTTAAGGGTAGGGAATTTTAAGGGAAAGGATACAATAGTATTCAGAACATATCTACCAAGTTTCATTTCCTACTGAATTAATTCCAGGAAAAAAGCTAATTCTACTGGACTATTGCCCGGTGTATCGTCCTGACGGCCAGCTGAGATAGTAGCTGCGTTCCTCGCTGCACTCCAGGCCCGTCAGCTTGCTACTGTTCCGGTATGATCGGTATCAGTTAGTGACAGATCGTCATTCCTCGTGTGTGTACAGTTTAACCGGTAGCTGAGCAAACTACGAATTTTACCGCATAAATGTTGTTCAGACCCAATCCCCTTTGGTTCTTATGTCGTACGGTACTGGACATTACTACTGGACAGTCTCCTGGCGTGTCTGTCACTTTTTAATAGCAGAAGAGCACAAAGCTGATGGGCCTGGAGTGGAGCAAGGAAAGCAGCTACTATCTCAGCTGGCCATGATCGTCCTAGTTTTGTATACCATTCATTCGCCAGGTGTCACTACTGCGATTGAGCAAGAGCAAATATGGCGTTGATTGCCTGAAGAACTCTGTGCATCTAAGTTGAGAGTGTGTGATCGCGGTTTTAGGGTTGATACTAAACCAGGTGAAAGAAGAGTTTGTAGCAAGTTGAGGTGAGATTAAAAAGACTTCTTCCTAGTTTTTAGTGTATTATTTTTAGCAGCATAGAAATGTTTATTTGAGCATGTTTTGATTCCGTCGTAATCAAGTACGATGCGTCATGTGCTATATTGGTGGAGGTGACACATTAATCCCTACCCTTACACAAACCTGCTAAAGGGTTTTTATTTTGCTTTTCATATTACCTTGCCTTTAATTATACTCTTACTTCATCTTCGACGAGTATTCATCCTTGTCAAGAATAAGTGTTGGTATCAGGAAATGTGATGTCGGAAACAACTACCGAAGTAATCGGTTGTGATCATTTACTGTATTGCTTGACGTGTAGAGCAGACGACGGTTGAAATAGTTATACTACGTTAAATAATCTATTACTTTCATAAACTTTTTTCAAACCAATAAAACCGTACTGTATAACTCAACAATTTGGCCACGATTCTTTAGAATGTGGTGGTGAGCAGTCCATAGCCCCGTGAACGTCACGGTCAGTCTAGAGATATCCCTCACCTGCTGCTTTAATCCCCGGATAAACTTTTCGTTGTATTATATTAAAACTTTCATTTCCTAGGCTTTGGATGTTTGGCCGTAGTCCATCATTCGCCAATTCTCCTTAAATTGATGAAATCTAAATAACTACATTAGTCCAGGTATTCTATTACTTGGATTAAATATTTCATGTTGGTATCTTTCCTCCAATAGGTTGCTAACTATCATTATTAACATAACATAAAATTACGCAGCCGTGGACATGCCAACGAGGCTGGATGAAGATAAGCCAGAACCTAAATCCTAAGTCATCTGTCGTTAACAATTTTTCAGGAATCACTAGTGCGACCACACACCAATTGGTCAGGTAGTCTATTCCATGCCGGGATTACCCCCTCCTAGTTGAACAAAGGGATTATTCAATCTCTAGTTGAACAAAGCCATCAAATCTCACATGCACAGTTATAAGGATGCTGTACCGTGCTGTGCGTTACAGCTGCCGTACTCGATACCAACACATACTATCAGGGTCTAAAAATCATTACTATCAAGCCTAACTTGTTGGCACCAGTAAGTGAAAGAAGAGCGAACCCCTACCACGATCTACTTCGGACCTAACTCTAACAAGAGTTCAACTGTTGGTGCCATCATAAGAGTCTAAACTGCAGCCTCATCTACACCTAAATGATTTAAGTTTAAATTAAAATCACCAAAACACAACATAACTAGTCAGCCGGGTTAATTATGAAACTGCCTGACATCAAGGTAATTATAAAACACCTCACAAAAATGTACTTTAAATTATGATAATGACCCATACTTTTGCCCATGTCTCAATCTTGCATAAAAAAGTCAAACTAGAGTAAAATACGTTTATTAAAGTTCGTACTGTGGAACATGATGAAATTCCGAAAAAGTCACTTCACTAAAAAATCACGCACATTTCCACAAAAACGGCAAATGTTCGAAAACGGCACTTGAAAACAACGCTGAAACAAGATGTGATCAGGGACTAAATCAACCTTAAAAGCCTAATGATGACAACAGTTATTTGTTGAAAATTTGCTGGACATAGGAGTAAGTGTCTAGTTTGTGGAAATGTGCGTGATTTTTTAGTGAATTGACTTTTTCGGAGTTTTTTAAAGCCTTTTAAAAGAAAGTGGTAGCTAATATTCCACAGATAGCAAAAACAATTATGAAAAAGGTTCAACCTTTAACTCAAAATGTTCTTTCCCATTTAAAAACATCAAGATCCATACTCTAGAATGTAGCAGACGACGTTATAAAATATGCAAGATTCCAGACAGGCAAGAATGATTTAGAATGAAGTAATAGTGTCGTTCTTTCCCATTTCT
The DNA here is from genome assembly GCA_023313725.1 of Lithobius niger. Taxonomy (NCBI): domain Eukaryota; kingdom Metazoa; phylum Arthropoda; class Chilopoda; order Lithobiomorpha; family Lithobiidae; genus Lithobius; species Lithobius niger. The sequence goes on along the minus strand of JAHWFP010231748.1, from coordinate 50,776 downwards.
TAACCACTTGAGTTATCTTGATTCTGTGAAAAGGATTAGGGGCCATTCAAAAACTCTGTGGGCGGTCACGGGGTCGGGGGGAGATCAGCTTTTGGCCACAAGTAACCACTATGGGGAGAGGGGGGAGGTTTCGAAATAAACCATGTGGCTACTGCATTGAGGGACAGCCGTTACTTCCAATGGATTGGTGCATTTACTGTACTAGAGCCTCTGCGCATACCATCTCGCTCATCGTCACGTTGTTCTTATATTGATCCTATATCGACCTATAATGTCTGGGCTCCAGTCAACCGAACTATATTTCCCGCATAGTAGGTGAAAGATACCGTGGCTTGTCATGGAAACCTTCAACAACGTAAGACTGCGTCTCCTTGACCTGTACTAAATTCATTTAAACAGCGTGCTGCTAATGTCGAGTGCTTCATTGGGAGTCACTTCTTTACATAAAAAGATCGTCTTCAGCAAGAAAAGTATAAACTCAACCTTTTGTCGTTTATATCAATAAATTTCGAATCGGGGCCCCAACCAAAGAAGTACAAGCTTCAGTAATAAGTGACTAAGTCGAATAAGGGAATCAAAGTTTTCAAATAGGCCTAAGCCATTTCAAAATCTAAAAGCCGGTTTTTGGGAAGGGAACCCTTAAATTTATGGGACGATCTAAGCCTAAATTGCCGAAGCCTACGTCCCCATAAAGTTTCCAAAGCCTAACAGTCAAAAATTAAAGTTTAAATTTCAAGACTAAATTTTGAATGGAGTTACAAAAAAATATACTAAGTTTTCAAACTAATAATTACCACTACCTTTGCTCGGCTTGGCAATCTGCGTGTTGTGGGCATCTCTACCACTTGACTGCGATGTAGTGACAGTTTCTGGATTTGGTCTGTGAGGTATGCTCCTGATTGAGGGCTGCAGGTCTGTTTTATAGAGACAGGTGGATCCAAGTTACCCCTGTCAAAGTGCGGATAGGAGAGTTAGGTTTCCCTGAAGGAATCGCCAACACTTAGTTCTGGAGAAACCTTTACAATAGAAACAGCTAACGGTTTGTTGCGGAAGGAGTGTATCCCGTCTGTGCTTTTGCGCGCACTGGCTAGCAAACACTGATTTTCATTCGCTTCGCTCACTCAATCAGCACCTCCATGGATCTGGACTCCATGCACTTACATAACATATGAATCTTTCCACAGTAAATAAAAGGAATATGCCTTTGTGCACTGGAAATAAATAAATACGCCTTTGCAAAGCAAAGTCTATATCTTCAGCCCGCCGTTTATGTCATTTTTGTTCAATATTTAACCTAGTTTAACTAATTCTTTAATTGTGATCATCTACAACGACAGAACCTTTAGCCAGTGGTTTAATATTAAGTTGTATATACGTGAAGCGTTGTTTTATCTGTTAAAAGTTACGTTTTCAGTTGGCACACGCAGGCATTTGTATGTGCCGTTTTTCGTAGCGTAGGCAACTTCCGATTTGTAATGCCGATGAAATTAAAGTTCTGTTCCCGCAGAATGTTCATGGTTATTGAGGGCTAAAATGTGGCCCAAACAGATAGTGAATATATGGATTAGTTCCGGAGTTACAGAAGAAACTGTTCCGTGAACATGTAGGCCTATGTCAGCACAAGAAAAAAAAAAGTACGCAGCTTCGATTTTGGTCTTCGTTGCATAGTTTTCCCTAAGTTATTGATATTTGAAGCTGGGTATCCTTTCCAATCGAGTTTGGAGGTAGGCATCCTTTACACAATCTTAACCATACCCTCGAGTGTGATGCTTTTAGCACGAAGTGCATACTTTTGCCAATTTTTGCCCCTTTGCCGCTGTACTAAGTTTATTCACGTTGCTTAAGGCTCTAAGCCAATCGGAGCTGCCTGTCCGCTGTTTGGTCTGCAGGATCCGACCTGCTACTGTAAAATCTCTGCCAGCAAAAAGGTCGATAGCATAGCTTAAACCAATAGGCCACAGGTCACTACTCCACTTGGGAGTTCAAGATGTCCTCCTATAGTACCAAAACTATGACGGGCAGGTAGTAACCAGTCTTACTTAGTTCAGGGTGTAAAGAAGGCCGAGTTCTTCACCCGATTTGAGAGGAGACCTCGACTCAAAAGATCAAAAACCTGAGGGTAAAATTTCTTTTATGGCAACGAACTGTTTTTTTTTCTCGGCGCCTTGACCGTGAAAAACCCCAGCTTCAACAACCTGTAAAGTCTCCCAGAAAAATAGACCATTTCGTCTCAACTTTGAAGCTCTTAATAGCCACGAACTTTATCTGTATTCCCCCGGAAACAGAACATCAAAATTCCATCTAGATATTCTAGAAGTCACTCTACAGCATTTTGAAAAACGCATGAAACGAAGCCGTAATTACCGTAGCGCACGAGATGCCATTTTTCGCAACTTGTAAAAACTTGTATACTATCTATTTTTCACTTAGGCATAAAGTCAAAGATATTAGTGTTTGATAGGAGGGGCTTCCTCTACGAAGGTACTTAACCTCAGTTTTAATGTACAGACACTTTGTTTTGATATTTCTTAAGTTTGTTTACGGTGAAGATCATGAATGTATTTGAGAAATGTCCGACATCCTAAACCTAATTTTGCGGCTGCAAGTAATGTTTAATCTATTTAAAATGCGTTTTAGCATTCGCTGGTAACTTTAACCTTTTATTTTTATAATAATCTTTTAAAGTAATCTTTTGCCATCACCACTACCGGAGCTTACGCAACATAATAACTTACGAATTTTCCCGGACACATTTTTTTTTATTGTAACTTAGTTGTTCCTTGCAAATCGACTTGGCTACCAAATCCCAAAGTTAAACCTGGCTTCCCAATGATAAAAACCGAATTTATTGAGATCTTTCCTTCGCGATGCATAACATAGTCGCGATGCATAACATCGTGGTTCAATGAGAAAACAATCAATAATAATTAAAGGCCTTTTTCATGTTCCAAACAATGAGTATAACTCAATTGGCCTCTCTCTATCACTCAGTTCCATAGTTGTTCCTGCAACCGGCGCCAAGCAAGCCTTTGCTCTGCCGACTTTTCCATTGTTCTCCAACCCTCCACCAATCAGATCCCCGTAGCTCTCCTACCCGTCCGCGCTTATGGTCGCGAGAATCTGGCCTCTAGCATAAAAAGCCCAGCTCCCCTCACTCATTAGCACACGCTCAACAGATCTCAAAGCCAGAGGTAGCTACGCCAGTCGGCAAAGGAGATGTCCCGTCCGAATGTTCCCATGCCGGGCAAAGGTAGTGGTTCGTATTGACTAGTCTTAGCTTAGAAAATTTTATTTAGGAAAATCCCATTCTAAATTTTAGTTCTAACTTAAAACTAACCTAACGCTTTTGAGAAATTATGGGAGGTGACGCCATAGTCGGCATTCTTGGTCCCCCACCCCCATAACGTCAGGCTTCACGGTCCTTTACTAAAAACCAGCTTTATATTCCGTGTTTCTAGTTATGAATTTACTCTAAACACTAAATCTGAAAGTAATGACTTATTTGGCTGAAGCCGCGACTTCAATGGTGGATACCCAAATAACAAGGATCTAACAGATTTGTTGATTTGATCTTAGGTCGGACTTAAGAAACAAAATCTCGACTAGTTTTGTGTAATTCCCGCGGTTTGCACTAAATAGATTTATTTCGTGTAATTCCCGCGGTTTGCATGTCATAACGGGTTCCCGAGGTCCCACAAACATTTTCTAATCGAAATTGTAGTTTCTTTGTTGCCAAAACATCTTAGCCTGATAATTTAGCATTACATTCCTCGAATGTGATGTTCCCCTGGAGGTTCTTCCGGTGCGCAGGCGCCTGCTTGCATGTCCCTACTGCGCATGTGCGTGGCAGTACTCCCTTATAAAAGCGAGAGGGCGGACGCTTTCGGCATTAATTTTTCCTCCAGAGGTGTCTCCACGCCACCTTGCGCCGCAGTTCCCCTATCTTTCACACGGAAATTTGGATTCTACCCGATGATGGCTGCCGCTTCTGAAGCTCCCAGTAGCTCGCCGCTCCCTCTCATGCTCTCCTTCGCCCGCAAGCTACTGCTTTCTTCCTCGGCGATCGCTGGATCTCCGCCCTCGACCTTGCCGCCGGTGGCCCGATCCCTGCTGCCTCTTTCGCTGAAGCACAACGTACAAGCGTCAATGTCTCCACGGACTCTCCCTTGCAACCCGGCCAGCGCACCCCGCCGGCCGAGCCTTCGGATCTTACGGCTCTACAAGACGACTTTCAACGGGCAAAAGTCATCTACCGTGAACCCAAGAAATCCCTTCAACGAGCAACGGCAGCTTCTCGCTCGTCTACCCGCAACTCTCCTTTGGATTTATCGTCCAGCTCCTTCCGAATAGGTAGAAGCGTGTCCCGCAGCGAAGTCCGGAACATCGTCCAGTAAACGGTCCGTGTAATGCAAGACAATCCCATGCCGCCTCCCTCTTGCACGTCTTCCGCCCGACACGCTCGTACGCAAGCCTGGGTAACGTCCACCTCCTGCCGTGACTCCCGCAAACGGGACTCGACGCCTCCCTCTGGCGCTCTCAAGAAACGCAAGCCGTCTTCTCCCTCTCGCACGCAAGCTTCCCCTGCTCCCGTCCCTGCGGCTACCGCTGATGCTTTGCCGCCTGCCGCTCCATTTTCGTCCGGCAAGAGGATCCACTTCCCGAACGATGCCGCCGATGACCAGACTTTCTCCCTGGCTTCACTTTTAAAGACGGTCGAAGAAACCATTCGCGACTGCTTTCTCTTCAAACCTTCGCAGACGACCGACGCTCCCGTGATAAACCGTGGGCTAAAAACTGGCTTTGGCTTTGCCCTCAGGGACAAAGACTCCAAACCTCACAACCTACTAGGGCAATCCACCACGCTGTTAACCGGCCTCCTCCGGAATGAAGGCTCCCTGCTCGGCAAAGGCGACCCCCCTCGTTCTGGACAAGGAACCACCACCACCAGGCCGTGAAAGCAGCTTCTTTCGCCCGCTAGGCGATGGCGCCACTAACCCGAATAACTTCGCAACCTACCCCGAATGCGAGTTCTTAGGCAGTAAAGTAAAGATGGACTTCGGTACCGCTTTATCGATTCCGAAGAAAGCTGGCGTCCCGACTTTCGTCCTGTACGAAAACGACAAGTGCCTACGGCTGAGTCTTCATGCCGCGTCACAAGCCGACGTTCTCAATACTGCGGTGAACGCCTTGTGCGAGAAATTATCTCCCGACGCAAGTCCCGAAGAACTACGCAATCTTTCGTCCCTAATCACGCAGCTCTTCCAGAAGGCAAGCTTCGCCACGTATCATTCCATCAACTGGGCCACTAGAGCTCTTTTTAACAATACCTTACTCCTCCGGGACATTGCTCTTTCGTCCGCTGCCAACTTGAACGTCTCCACGATGCACCGGCTACGGAACCAGCCCATCCACGAGTCGGGCACGCTCTTCCGTGGTCTAATCCCAACTCTTGCTCCTCACCTAGACATTTCTAGGAAACCCAAACCGCTAAAACAAATTTCTTCCGGCTCTGAAGAATAAACAGCCCATTCCCCGTCCTCCTCTAGACAATTGGAACAAGACATCGGCTCCCTCTCCGCTCCTCGTTCCAACGACTTTCGTCCGAGAAACCCGCAGCCCTTTCGGACGGACCAGCCTCACTCCCGCACCGGCCAGCACAACCAGAAGCGAGCCGCCACTCCAGACCGACGAAGCCGTCACTCGTCTCCAGGGGGCAGAAGCGGCTTTCGTAAAAATCAACAATGACGCCTCTCACCCATCCTGATTTCCAGTCGGTGCGAGACTACGCCGATTCCTCCCGGCTTGGCTACAATTAACATCAAACACAGAAGTCCTTTTCATCATCAAACAGGGCTTTCGTCCGAAATTTCTTTCGAAATGGGATTTCCCTCCACCAGTAACTCCAATACTTTCGTTCGAAATTTCAGAACTCCTACGGAAAGACGCAATACGGGAATGCCGCAAGCCAGGCCCGGGTTTCTACAGTTCCATCTTCACCCGACCAAAGAAGTCAGGAGGCTCCCGTCTGATTTTCAACATGAAACCTCTCAACAGATACATCCCCAACAACCATTTCAAGATGGAAACTCTCGAATCAATCCCTCTTTCGTTCAAACAAAATGACTGGACAGTCTCGATCGACCTGGAAGACGCTTACCTCCATGTCCCACTCCATCCGGCTATCACGCACCTCTTTCAGTTCATCTACAACCAAAAGGTCTACAAATTTCGCTGTCTTCCCTTCGGCCTGAATGCAGCCCCCAGAATTTTCACGACTGTTCTTAAACCAGTTTTAACAAACCTACACCAAAACGAAATTCAGGCCAACGCCTATCTGGACGACTGGGCCCTCAACAATCCGGACCGTCTCATGCTGGAACGAAACAAGTACAAGACCATTTCCCTATTAAACCGACTGGGCTTCGGAGTGAACTACTCAAAATCTCGCCTAATACCAGGACGTCTTCACCTTTCTCGGATCCTCTTTCGACCTCCGCACCGCAAGTATTGCCCCCTCCCCGGAACGGATAGAAGATCTTCTTCTCCACGCCCGTCTCTTTCGGTCGAAAACAAGTTTCTTTGTTGCCAAAACATCTTAACCTGATAATTTAGCATTACATTCCTCGAATGTGATGTTCCCCTGGAGGTTTCTTCTGCTGTGCAGCCGCCTGCTTGTGTAACGGCGGATGCTACGACGGAGTAGGTGCTTGTAACATCGCCGGTCGCCTGGTGTAACTGGATCAGTCTTATTATCACTTTTGGTACTTTTTGGGTTAAAACAAGCACAACTGCTACAGTCCCGGTGTAGAGAATGGAGCTACGATGTCCTAATAATGTAGGCTAACTAGTAATAATAAGCGGTAACGCTGCCACCTAGGTGGGAATTAGGCTAGCTAAGTTAAATTTGAAGAGAATTGTCTTAAATAATAACTTCCAGCAATCAACGAACTATAAAACCGAAGGGCGTTTAAAACTCCTGGTTTTTATTTTAGTCAAACATGTTAAAACATTAAAACATTTGCACTTTACATTTGGTATATTTACACCTTAGTTTAGGTTAAATAAAAAGGGGGAATTTACATTAAATTCAAACTAGAACAGAATTATGTTCAACAAAAACAATTTCAATTAGAAACAGTGAATTTTTAGGCAACGGGGATTTCGCAAAGAGCCCTCTAAATTACAAACAGCCTCGGCTGACTTATAATAGTAGACCTGTTTTACAGTTGTTTTTCTACGTGTAACAGCAAAGCATTAAACCTCCCAGAGTTGCTGTTGATAAGTCAACCCCTTAAATTATAGAAGCCTCAGCTACATATAAAGTCGTCCGGAGCGAATAATCGATGGAACACCCACGAAGATCAAACCGTCCTTTGTTTACATTAAACTGCGTTTAAAGAAACGATGAAAATAAAGCTGGTTTTTAGTAAGGGACCGTGAACCCTTAAGTTATGGCCGCCAACTTCCGTAATGCCGTTTGGCTTGACGCACCATAAAATTACCTTCAAAGCTACAAGGTAAAGTTAAAATTAAGCTATAAATTTTGAATTTAGAGTTCAAAAGTTAAATTTTCAATCTAAACTAAGTTACATACGAACCACTACCTTTACCCGGCATGGCAACAATCGGACCGCGGCATCTCCACTCCCGTCCGGCATAGCGACCTCTAGCTTAGAGAATCCTGAGCTGTGCTGACGAAACTCTACTGTGTCTGGGTTTATCTGCCCTCTGCTTGGCAGGCAGGTAGAAGGTTAGCGCGGACCTGTAGAGAGAGCGATGGAGGGGGTGAGTGGGGAAGAGGTGGACACTTGGAGGAGGAGAGACTGACCCAAAACCGGAAGTCGGCCATGACAGCGCGGATTGGTGGATTTACTGCTTTGGTATTGAAGGAGCTGAGTCAACAAAGGATTTTTAAAGGCTATGTGAACAATTAGAGGCCTGGCATGGAAGTGCAGTGAGTTTAAAACTCACAAACAACGCGAGAATAGGCCTATAAAAATAAACTACGATGTTATGCATAGCAACTATTGAAGGAGTGGGGGGGGGGGGGAACGAAGTGTATTGCTCAGAATAATGTTTGACTTTGGGAAACGGATTGCTATATACAAGGCATGATTTTATCGAAGGAAAGCTAGTTTGTTTTCGTTTTTAGAGGTTTGCTACGGTCGGAGTTTGGATGGAGATGCTATAAAAATGGAGATGGAGATGCTATAGATGCTATTTTTCCTTAATAAAAAATAGACATAAAAATTCATACACTGGGTCCGTAAAAATAAACAAACATAAAAGTTCGAGCTCCGGCAGGGCCCATGGCAAAAAGTTAAATTTACCAAAGTGCATTAAGTGCGAAAATCAAAAGATTAAATATACCAGCTAGTCAAAATAGGCTATAACGCAGGTTAGGTTAGGTTTGAACATCGGACATTTTTCATGAATAAACAAAGTCGTCACCGGTTACAAATAAAAAATATCGTGTGTTGTTACATCTAACATAACTAAGCTGGTGGTGTGTTTTGGCTTTATGCCTAAGAGAAAAATATACAATATTTACATTTTTTTAAAGTGGAATCGCCATAAAGACGATTTTCTTCTGGTGTGGAAGAATTCTGCCCTCAGGTTTTTTCTTCGGTGGTGTTGAGGTGTCCTCACCACTGTAACGGCGGATGCTACGACGGAGTAGGTGCTTGTAACATCGCCGCTCGCCTGGTGTAACTGGATCTTCTTACTATTACTTTTGGGTACTTTTTGTTTCAAATAAGCACAACAGCTACAGTCCCGGCGTAGGGAATGGAGCTACACATGTCCTAATATTGTAGGCTAACTGTAATAAGCGGTAACGCTGCCACCAAGGTGGGAAAATTAGGCTAGCTAAGCTAAGTTTAAGAGAATTGTCTTAATTTCTTACTTCTAGCGAACAACGAGCGAATAAACTGACGGACGTTTAAGAAAAACTCCTGGTTTTTATTTTAAACAAACATGAATAAAAATATCGCAGTACAAATACATTTGGTAACTTTACACCTAGTTTAGGTTATAAAATACAGGGGGCATTTACATTAAATTCGACACTAGAACCAACACGAGGTTCACATAAAACAATTTCAAATAGAAAAAGTGAGTTTGATTAGGCACAAGGGGATTTCGCAAAAGAGCCCTCTAAATTACGAACAACCTCGGCTGTATAGTAATAGTAGACCTGTTTTACAGTTATTTTTCTACGTGTATACTGCAAAGCATTAAACCTCCCAGAGTTGCTGTTGATAAGTCAACTCCTTAAATTATAGAGCCGCAGCTACCTATAAAGTGGATCCGAGCGTTTAATCAATGGAAACCCCACGAAGATCAAACCGTCCTTTGTTTACTTTAAACTGCGTTTAAAAAAACATGAAAAAGCTGGTTTTTAGTAAGGGACCGTGAACCCTTAAATTATGGCCGCCAACGTCCGAAATGCCGTTTGGCTTGACGCTCCATAAATTTACTTTCTAAAGCTATTATATGAGGTTAAGTTAAGTTTAAACTATAAATTTTGAATGTTAAGTCCAAAAATTAAACTTTTAAAGCTAAACTAAGTACGATACGAACCACTACCTTTGCCCGGCATGGCAACAATCGGACCGCGGCATCTCCACTCCCGACCGGCGTAGCGACCTCTAGCTTTGAGAATCCTTGAGCTGTGCTAACTAAACTCTACTGCGTCTGGGTTTTATGCCTTCTGCTTGGCAGGCAGGTAGAGGGTTAGCGCGGACCTGTAGGAGAGCGACGGAGGGGGTGAGTGGGGAAGAGGTGGACGCTTGGAGGAGGAGAGACAGACCAAAATCGGCCGCGCTGTCATTACCGGAAGTCGGCCATGACAGCGCGGACGACCGGGGTAGCTTGAGCGCTCTGACTGGCTGACGGAATTGAAGCAGTGTTTTGGTTGGATGGATTCGAATTGACAAAGGGAATTGCCGACTTGGAAACTTAGAGGCCTGGCTTTGAATGTGCAAGTGAGTTTTCAACTCATAACAACGTGATTTTTAGGCCTATTAAAATAAACTACGACGTTAGGCATCGCAACTATTGAAGGAGGGGGGGGGGAAACGAAGTGTAATGCACAGAATTATTATTCGACTTTGGGAATGAAACTGCTATATACAAGGCATGTTTTTAACGAAGGAAAGCTAGTTTGTTTAAGTTTTTTAGAGGTTCACTACGGTCGGAGTTTGGACGGAGATGCTATAAAAAATAAACATAAAATCACACACTGGGTCCTTGAAAATATACAAACATAAACATTGGAGCTCCGGTAGGGTTCATGGCAAGAAGTTAAATTGACCAAAATGCATTAAGTGCACAAATCAAAAGATTAAATGTTCCAGCTAGTTTTTAAAGGGCTAAGTGCAGTTTAGGTTAGATTTTAAACTGGTTTGAACATCGGACATTTTTCATAAATAAGCAAAGTCGTCACCTGTTAGAAATAAAAAATATCGTGTGTTGGCAACATCTAAAACACAACTAAGCTGAAAGTTGTTTTGGCTTTATGCCTAAAGAAATATACATTATTTACATTTTAATGTGTAATCGCCATATAGACGATTGTTCTTGTGGTGTGGAAGAATGCTGCCCTCAGGTTTTTTCTTCGGTGGTGTTGAGGTGTCCTCACCACGAGCGTCTGATACGAGACCGCGTTTACACCACGAGCATCTGATACGCGACCGCGTTTACACTTGCATACCCCTGCTGCGCATGCGCGCGGCAGTCTTCCCTTATAAAAGCGACAGCGTGCACGCTATCGGTATTCATTTTCCTCCAGAGGGGTCTCCACGTCACCTCTAGTTCCCCGCACGAAAATTGGAATCCAAGCCCGATGATGGCCGCCGCATCCGAAATCCTTTGCTTCACCTGCGCTCCCCCTCATGCTCTCCTTCGTCCGCAGACGACCGCTTTCACCCTTGGCATCTGTTGGATCTCCGCCCTCGACCACACCGCCGTTGGTCCGATCCCTGTTGTTTTCTTTCGTCCGATTCAAGACTCTTCGCCTAAGTTGCCGCTGGCAACTGCCGAAGTCCGTTCGCAAGCTGTCAACATCAGCCCTCTCCGACGCTTATCACCGTTCCAGCTGACTGCATCCGCACCGATGGCATCCCTTCTGCTTCTGGCTTTCAGACGGAAAACACGCCCGAGTTGCCGAATGGCTTACCTCGCCGACAACTGCCGAACTCCGTACGCAAGCTGTCAACGCCAACCTTCTCCGACGCTCATCACCGTTCCGGCTGGCTGCACCCGCACCTACGGCATTCCTGGGCTTTTGGACGGAAAACGCTCCTCCTACCTGCCTCCGCCCTTCCGCCGACACGCTTTGACGGAACTCTAATCCTTTCGACCGCTTCCCGCAGATTCCTGGATGTGACGTGTAGCATGCAACCCGTCTGACTCCCGTTTCAGTTTCGATTGTTTCCAACAACGATTGAATTTGTTACCGAGCTTTAGTTGCACGATGTCGCCTCGATCAAGTTTCAAACGACTGTGTCAAGACTTAAAGCCTCGTTCGAGTGAAGAGCCAAGACTGTTCTCTCGCTCGTCTCATTTGTGGAAAATCCCACATTTTGAGTGAAGAACCAAGTTGGAAGCCATCTACACTCCTACCGCTTGTCTTGTCTGTGGCTCACCCCAAACATCAAGTAAATATCAAATCGACAGTTGCTGTCCACTGCTGCTCGTCTCACTCGTGGCTAAATACCACGTTTGAGTGAAAAACCAAGACGAAAGCCGTCTACTCCTTTTGCTACTTGTCTCGATCGTGGCTGACCCCACGTCTCGAGTGAAAATCAAGTCACCTGTTGCTGTCTACTGCTGCTCGTGTCACTCGTGGCTAGAACCCACGTTTTGAGGAACCAAGACGGAAGCCATTTGCGCCTCTTGCTGCTTGTCTCGACTGTGGGTGACCCCACGTCTCGAGTGAAAATCAAGTCACCTGTTGCTGTCCACTGCTGCTCGTCTCTCTCGTGGCTAGAACCCACGTTTTGAGTGAACCAAGACTGTAGCCGTTTGCACCTCTTGCTGCTTGTCTCGACCGTGGCTTACCCCACGTTTCGAGTGAAAATCAAGTAACCTGTTGCTGTCTACTCATGCTCGTCTCACTCGTGGCTAGAACCCACGTTTTGAGTGACCCAAGATGGAAGCCGGTTGCACCCCTTGCTGCTTGTCTCGTCCGTGGCTGGCCCCACGTCTCAAGCGAAAATCAAGACATCAGTTGCTGCCCACTCCATTACTAGACGTCTGGCTGAATCTAGCCCTGCTCGTCTTTCGTCCGTTTCCTGTGAACTTCCACCGTGATGCACCTGGGTTGCCGTCTTCTATCAAGCCTCCTTTCCGCATCCCATCCCTAGCTTCGTCCGCTTTTCTGTTCGCCCTCCTGTGCCCTGCTGCCACCATGGAAGATTCCAGCTCTGCTGTTCCTGTCTTTCAGCCGTTCTACTCTTTGACACGCGGCTCAGGCACTGCCGTCTGTGACCCCGTCGCCGTGGCTCCCATCACCACACGCTACACTCTTCGGCCCGTCTCCGGTCTGCCCATAGCCGGGACGTTGCCGTCGAGTCTGGTTTGTTGTTCAGGCCTCTCGCCTCTCCCGCCACGACGTTGGAGCTCCACGTCTCACCAGTCCAGCCGTGGCAGCAGTTGTGAACTGGATCATCCATCGACGACCCCTGCCTCCGGCTCCCTCGCCGTCTTTTGTCCGCCTCACTGATGCCGTAGCTAACCGCACGCTCCACTCTTCGGCCCGTCTCCGGTCTGCCCATAGCCGGGACGTCGCCGTCGAATCTGGGTTGTTGCTCAGGCCTCTCGCCTCTCTCACCACAACATTGAAGCTCCACGTCTCATCAGTCCAGCCGTGGAAGCAGTGTGAACTAGATCACCCATCGACTGCCCCTGCCCCCGGTTCCCTCGCTGTCTTTCGTCCGCCTCACTGATGCCGTAACTGTCTCGACTATGTTGAAGATTTCGCAAGCTCCCGTCTTTCGTCCGTCTTGGATTTGGTCTGCCGATTTCACAAGGAAGGCCAACTGTGTCTGAACTTCTTGCCCAATGCACTCAATCGTCTACGCCTTACCCAGATATTGCCGTTCTGCACCATGCTGAAAGTCGGCCAAGCCTGCATCCCTCGCTCCTTACGCTCGTTCATCTTTCACCCGCCCTGTTCGGGTGTTTCCATCCCGCACAATGATGAAGTTCTACCGAGCCAGCGTCCTCGCTCCACGTAACTCGTCTTTCACCCGCCTTGCCCGGGAGTTGCCGTTTTAAACCTTGACGAAGATCTGCCAAGCCTGCATTCCTCGCTCTATACACTCATTCGTCTTTCACTCGCCCTGTACGGACGTTTGAGGTGAACGATGGCCTTCATTAGTGAAGGAGCAGAGTTATCAGAATATTTTTTCAGTGAACGAAGATATAACGTACGCAACTAGCGATCGGGAATAAAGAGCGGGAAAGATCAATGGCTTACCTGTAGGTCCATACGCAGCAGTCCTCTTCCGAAAAAGCGTTCCACAGATCGACTGGAGATCAGCTTATTCATGATTGCATACGAGCCGTAGGCCTACGAGGGATTTTTCTTGAATCTTTCGGGAGCTCTTCTCATCGACGTCCGTCGGCCATGCTGCTGACTGTCAGAGAGTGTGTGAAGCGCGTGACTTGATCGGGAGCTTCAATATTGTTGCCGCAAGACGTCAACAGTGAGCTTCCTTGAAGCCAAGAAACGCGACATACGCGCCGCGTCTCACAACATATCCCCCACTCGCGTTCTGGCTTCATGAACGGAGTGAGGACCTTCTTCCTCCTTAGTGGGTTGCCTGACTCTCCTTTGAGTCAGACGCTCCTTGTCGAGAGTGGCACAATCCCAACAGTTCCACCATCTCTTGGTGGCGTTGTCTGCCCAGCGGTTTTGTAAATATGTCCGCCATATTCATCTTGGTGGGAATGTACTCCACCTGTACCTCCTTACGTTGAACTGCTTCACGTACGACGTGGTATCTTATCTCGATATGCCTCGACTTCAGGTTTGGCACCGGGTCTTGTTCATTTTTGATGGCTGCCTGATTATCACACCATATTATTGTCGGGCTGCTTACTAGATCGCCTTGACCGATCTCACGCAGTAGTCTTCTCGCCCACAATACCTCTCTGGCACAGGCCGCTAGCACAACATACTCTGCCTCCATGGTTGAAGTGGCAATACATGATTGCTTGCAAGACCTCCACACCACTGGCGACCCACCAATCCTTAGGCAATATCCAGTCCTCCACTTTCGATCTTCCTTGTCGCCTGCCCAGTCGGCGTCCACGTAAGCTTCCAATCCACGGTTACTCTGTTTGTATTGAATCCCATAGTCGCTGGTTCCCTTCAGATACCTCAGTACCCGCTTGGCAGCTATCCAATGCTGCTCTCCCGGATTTGTAGAAAACTTGCTCAATATGGACACTGCGTAAGCAATATCAGGGCGTGTGGCTACGGAAAGGTACATCAAAGCCCCTACTAATTCTCTAAACGGGTTCTTCTGAGCCTCTAGCTTATCTTGAACCGTCTTTGGACACTGGTCCTTATTGAGTTCCTGGCACCCATCCATAGGTGTGGTCACTGGAAAACTCTCCTCCATCCCGAACCTTTTCAAAAGCGCTCCGATGTACTTACACTGAATTAGCCGAATCCCTCTCTCCGTTTCATCAAATTTTATACCAAGGAAGTACTTTATTTTTCCAATGTCATGGATTCCTTCTTCATCCTTAGATATGATTGCGTCGTCATCGACGAACACACACATTACATCTGTGGTGCCTTCCCTTGGGACAAAATACACGCAGGGGTCTACTGCACTCCTGTTGAAACCTTCTTGAATGAATCTATTATTCATCGTCTCGTTCCAGCATCGTCCCGACTGTTTTAGGCCGTACAAACTTCTCTCTAATTTGCACACCTTGTCTTCTTCTCCTTCAGCGATGAAGCCTTCCGGCTGCTTCATATAGATTTCCTCCGACAGTTCTCCATTCAAGTAGGCCGTCTTAATGTCCACATGATGGATGTGCCAATTCTTTGCCGATGCAATTGACAATAGCGTTCTCACAGTGTTCAGGCTGGCAGTCGGTGCGTACGTGTCGGTGAAGTCGACTCCATACTTCTGTGAAAACCCCTGCACGACAAGTCTAGCTTTGTAGCGGTCGACATGTCCTTCTATACTTTGTTCCACATTATGTTTTCAGAAAACTGACTGTATGACGCCACGTTTTCTTTCACTACGAATGCAAAAAATCCGTAAACATCCCATTCGTAAACTCTAACAGTAACTTTGTTGAGTCTACAAGTGTGATGTCCACATGATTTTGCACTCTTAGTGCAAGGAAACGAGTCGTCGTCCAGTCAGTTTTCTGAAAACATAATGTGGAACAAACTATAGTGTAGGTTTCACTTTAAAAATCCACCTATGCCCAATGGCTTTCCTGCCCGGCGGAAGATCTTTCAAGGTCCATACTCCTTTCTCGATAAGCGACTTAAATTCTTCCTGTGCGGCCTTCTTCCACTGCTCGGATTGTTCCCCAGACATTGCCTCCTTGAAACTGGTCGGTTCAGGAACATCAACTGCTAGCTTGATATTGAGTACTTTCTGTACTTTAGTTGTACCATTTTCACTTTCTTCACGAGTCAATAACACTGCATAGTGAACCTCATTATCAAAAAAAAACTTTCATAATGGCACGACTCTTCATGTCCGTGTCTTCTTCAGCTGCATACTTCTCTAGAATCTCGGTGGCTGTATCAATCAGCTCATCAGAGTCCTTGATGCGCAGTATTTTCCGTGTTTCATCTATGCAATTATCTTCCCCCACTATTGACTCGTGGTTTAGTTGTCATTGCGACGATTCCCCCAGTGCCCTTGCAGTTCTACACGGAATGTGTTTTTGAGACTTCCTGTGGGGCTTGTGTGCTATTTTTTTAGTCACAACTGTAACACCTCGCAATGGGTGCAAATTATCTCTGCTTCTGCGTATACTCAATATCTCCACACCACTACTATGCTGTACAGTGCATTTGTTTTCTGGAAAAGACACGAGGTATTTTGCCTTTTGTAGTATCCCCACGGATATTACATTCGTCTTGATGCTTGGTACGTGGTAGACCTTTGGAAATTCAATGATCTTTCCTTCTATCTCCATCAATACAGTCCCTACCCCTGTGACCTGTGCAGGGGTATCATCGTCTGTCAATGCATACTTATTGTTGATGACCTTGTAATTAGCGAAGTCATTTCTATCTTCTGCCATCACCACCGAAGCTCCCGAGTCAATAATCCACTCGTTCCGGTCCTTGGGATTTCTCTTCGACGACTGCATTGCAACCTTCGAAATCCTGAACCACAGGTTTGAGTTGCGTTGGCCTGACCTCTTATTCTTGTTGCCCTGCGATGACTCACTGTCGCTTGACTTGCTCCTGTTGTTTCGCCGCTGCAAACAATCTCGAGCGTAATGGCCTCTTCTGTTACAGGCGTAACACTTGACACTTGACTTGTCCTTTGCCGCTCTCTGAATATTATTCTTCTTAGTCTTCTTTTGCTTCACAACTAATGTGCACTTCTCCTCGTCATCCACTACACTCGGGCGATCCCACCTTGTAGACCTGCGCTCGTCTTCTAACAAGAAGTTTTCTATGTAGTCTGGATTGAAATTTGCTGCATCAGGAGAATCTGTTGCTCTAAGAACGTCATTATATTCGGCTGGCAAACCACACAACATCAATAACGTGACAAACTCGTCGGATATTGTAGGACACTGTGTCATCTTGGCCACCCTAACTAAATCTCTCATTCTAGTCAGATAGTCAGACAGTCTCTCATTAGTCATCATCTTACAACTAATTAGGTCCTTAAATGCCGTAATCTTCCTCATCCGTGTGACAGCGGCATACTTTGCTTTTAAGTCATCCCACAGCTTTTTCGGTTCCACTACGTCTCTGTAGTTCCGCTGTATTGACTGCTGCAACGTGATGAAGAGCACTCGCAAACACTTCGTATTTTCTTCTTCATACTTCGGCAAATTTGCATCCCCAGCTGCAGGTTTGGTAGCTGTACCACTAGCATACTTCCATAAAGCTTTTTCCTTAAGTAACAGCTCCGTTGAGAAGGACCAATCGAAGTAGTTTTGCCCATTGAACCTCTCTATTCCGAAAGCATGGGTGTTGTTTACTTCTGCGTGTCCCACCATTTTTCTTGCTTCCGTTTTCGGGTTTTCCCCAACGCTTGGCGTCCGTCAGAATAAAAACGTTGATTTCACTTATTATTCCCTTTTGGCAAAATAATAACGTATTATTTCTCTTCAAAATTAATAGTGAACAATCTTCAACAACATTATATCTGCATTTCAGTCGTCTTGAAAACCGAAAACTGGCCGTCGACGCTCAACTTCACGAATAGCGTTAAAAACCAAGATGGCGGTTCACGTAAACAAACATCGGCGCTCCGAATACGAATTCAAAATTCCAAGCCATTTTTAATCGTTTCCCCTACGAGCTCTGTTCCCCTCGTAGAAATTGCTTACGTTACGTTTCAACTACGTTAATTACAACGTGGGCTGGGCCAATAACCTTCTGAAGTGAACGATGGCCTTCATTAGTGAAGGAGCAGAGTTATCAGAATATTTTTTCAGTGAACGAAGATATAACGTACGCAACTAAAGAGCGGGAAAGATCAATGGCTTACCTGTAGGTCCATACGCAGCAGTCCTCTTCCGAAAAAGCGTTCCACAGATCGACTGGAGATCAGCTTATTCATGACTGCATACGAGCCGTAGGCCTACGAGGGATTTTTCTTGAATCTTTCGGGAGCGCTTCTCATCGACGTCCATCGGCCATGCTGCTGACTGTCAGAGAGTGTGTGAAGCGCGTGACTTGATCGGGCGCTTCAACATTGTTGCCGCAAGACGTCAACAGTGAGCTTTCTTGAAGCCAAGAAACGCGACATACGCGCCACGTCTCACGACAATGTTTTCATCCCGCACCGTGATGAAGGTCTACCAAGCCAGCGTTCCTCGCTCCAAGCAACTCGTCTTTCAGTTTCACCCACCTTCCCCGGGTGTTGCCGTTTACACTAAGGAGAAGGTCAGCCGAGCTTCTTCTCCTCGCTCTACGCACTCACTCGTCTTTCGCCTGCCTCGCTCGGGTGTTGCCGTCTTATACCACGGAGAAGACCTGCCAAGCCGTCCTTCCCCGCTCCACGCACTCACTTGTCTTTCAACCGGCTTGCTCGGGTGTTGCCGTTTTGCACTGTGGAGAAGATCTGCCAAACCATTGTTCTTCACCCCACGCACTCACTCGTCTTTTGCCCGCTCGCTCGGGTGTTTCCGTTTTACACTATGGAGAAGATCTGCCAAGCCACCGTTCTTCGCTCTACGCACTCACTCGTCTTTCACCCAAGTGTTGCTGCCCTCCACCGTGATGAAGGTCAACTAAGCACTCCCCCCCCCCCCCC
>JAHWFP010231748.1:19740-32185 GCA_023313725.1 Lithobius niger | reverse complement strand
CCCCCCCCCCCCACCCGCTCGGCCTGCTCCTTCGTCTTTCGTCCGCCTTGCTGTTGCGCCATGTCCTGCACCGGGATGGGGAACATACAGGCCCTGCAGCTCTCACCCCATCTACTCAGCTTTCGTCCGCCTTTCTGCCAGTTGAACCAGGCCTTCACCACTACCCCATCACTGTTGTGGTGCCGTCCTGTCCCAGGGAGGTAGCCCGTCAACCTGGGACCTTCTTTCCCGCTCCACGTCTCCCGTCCGCCTTATGGTTGAGATGCCGTCCTGGTCCAAGATGGAAGCTCTTTAAGCTGAAAGCCTTTTCTCCGCTCCACATCTTTAGTCCGCCTTCCGGTTATGATGCCGTTCTGAACTAGATGAATACCCGCTCATCTGGGAGCTCCTCTCTCCACCTGTCCTCTCGTCTTTCGTCATGTCATCCACTAACCAATCGAATTGGTCTCGCAGACGGTTTGTCCCCTTTCCGTCTCCTGTCTTTCGTCCGTCCGCCACCTAGACTGCCTGCCCATGCCAGGTGACCACCGGCTACACTGCATTGTGCCACTTCCCATCCAAGATCTGTGCGGCTTTCCTTCATGCTTGCCGGAACGCCATCCATTCCAGCCGGTCCCAACTGTGGGCCTTTTTCATCGGGTTTATTTTATCTTTCGGCTGCCGCCCTGCCCTGATGTGGTCCTTCACTGGTCCCTCGGACGCCGTGGCCCGGCCCCTACACGCTCCGCACTGCGCCGCCAATCCGTCTGAAAATTAACTCCTACTTTCAGCCGAGGAACCATCAGCCATTTCGGCCCGATCCCCCTTCGCTCCCGCTCTGACCGACGCAACCAGCAAGACCGAGCCGCAGCTCCTCTCCTGCCTTCCAGCTGGCGCAAGTCTTCGCCTCTTCTTCCCAGCTTAAAACCGTCCGAAAGTTAACTCCTACTTTCAGCCGAGAAACCAACAGCCCCTTCGGCCCGATCGCCCTCGCTCCCGCTCCGGTCAACGTAACCAATAGGAGCGAGCCGCAATTCCTGTCCGCCGCAGCCGTTGCTCGTCACTAGGGGGCAGGAGTTTGACTCATTGAAGCCACGTCGCGTCCCGCCTCTCCTACCTTCCAGTCGGCGCAAGACTTCGCCTCTTCTTCCCAGCCTGGCTCAAAACACGGACATTCTATCCTTCATAAAACAAGCCCTTCAGCCGACAGTACCCTTCACTCATCCAATCCCTTCGGCCAGTTGACTCCAAGGAAAACCCAACGCCCCGACTTTAACCAACACAGGGTTTTCTTCAAAGTCTTCGAAGACCTCCGCAACTCTGCTTACCCCGCTCGATTGAGTTGAAATGACTGACTACTAGACGTAGACCTAACCACCCGAGTCCTTCCATTGTCCAATTTAAAAAAAAAAAAAAAAACTGACGAGATGGAAGAAACCAACTTCTCCTCCTCACTAAGTCGCATTCTAACATATCGATCCACACAAAAACTTATTGACCCTTGGTAACTTATAACATTCAGGACAATCTCCACATCAACCGCCAACAAAGCCTTCTGATCGAAGCAATCCTCACACCAGCATCTTGAAGGAATCCATCGACCTCCACCTCACACAACCTGACGCAAAGGTCGTGTATGTGAACGGACTACACCGGCTGCGATCTATTGTTGCTACCTGTACAGTAGTCAATTCCCCTTAAGCACTCAGAACGAAGCAGAAGCAAGCCAACCACGATAGTAGCTAAACATTCACCATGGAAACAAGCCAACCAGTGAAGACGGATAGTGACCTAACTTCGAGGTTCATCACCTGTTCTGAACAAAGTGCGAAGTTTTCAATAACTTTTTGGGGAACAGCCTGCTTGCATCCCGGGGCGCCCGTCAAGGTGGTGCCCACCACCAAATTTGACAAGGTCTGCTGATAATGCTAAATTATCAGGTTAAGATGTTTTGGCAACAAAGATAGAACATTTTGCCGGCCCCCAGCCAGGCTGGCTAAAAATGGTTTCTTTGTCCCTAAAACATACTTAACCTACTCCTGCCCTGCCTCCCCTCTCGAGTCACCGCCTGACATATTGAGAGTAAAATGAATACCGATATCGTGCACGCTGTCGCTTTTACAAGGGAGGACTGCCGGGCGCATGCGCAGCAGGGGTATGCAAGCAGGCTGCTGCACAGCAGAAGAAACCTCCAGGGGAACATCACATTCGAGGAATGTTATGCTAAATTATTAGGTTAAGTATGTTTTAGGCACAAAGAAACCATTTTTAGCCAGCCTGGCTGGGGGTCGGCAAAATGTTCTTTTTTTCCCTCGGCAAGTAAACTTCCTCATAGGGAAGATGGATGCAATGGCGAACCTCGTCCCCTACGGCCGATGGATGGTAAGGCCGTTTCACCACCACTGCATAGACAACCCTAAAATCAATCAGGACCGCCCGGACAAACAAATACCCTTCACTCCCGATTTTCCTCTGGACTCCCTTCTTTGGTGGTCAGATGTCACCAACCTCAGGAAGACACGGCCTCTTCACGAGCCACATCCCGATCTGCTCATCTTTACGGACGCCTCGAGAACCGGCTGGGGTGCCCATCTTGGCACTCAAGAGGCCTCGGGTCTTTGGCCTCCAACCTGCATGGAACGCATCAACTCCTTCGAGCAATTCTACTCGCCCTGCTTCATTTTCATCCGAAAATCAGAAACAAGACAATACAAGTCCAGTCCGACAACACGACTGCCCTAGCCTACATAAGGAAAGAAGGAGGAACGAAATCCAGATCTCTTCACAGCCTAACGTCAGAAATTTTCAACCTCTGCATTCCGCACAACATCACTCTCCTTCCTCTCCACATCCCAGGCAAAAGGAATGTGATTGCTGACTCTCTGTCACTCCAGAAACCACCGACGGGCGAATGGTGCCTCAAGAAATCCATTTGCGAATCTCTCTTCACCATTTGGGGCACTGCAGTGATATACCTGTTCGCCAGACTTTCCCTCTACATAAACCCGATTCCGGACGAAACAGCAGTAGCAGTAGACGCCTTGACATTTCCATGGCAAAACCTGTTCGCCTACCTCTTCCCCCCCCCCCCCCTTCAAGCTACTTCCACAAGTTCTTCTAAAGATCCAAGAAAGCCAGAGCTTGTTCCTACTCATAGCCCCTTTCTGGCCATCAGCAGCGTGTTTCCCGCTTCTTCTGGAACTACTAGTCGACACTCCCAGAAGTCCACCCCCTCAACCAGATCTTCTGTCCCAACAGAAAGGGACAAAGCTACACCCGAATGTACCAAACCTCAACCTACACGGGTGGCTACTATCATCAAACTCCTCAAAAAGGCTGGAATTCATCGAGAAGAGGCCGAACGCATCGCCTCAAAGGCAGCCAGGGACTCCACTAACCGAATGTACGACAGCCACTGGTCCAAATGGATTCGTTGGTGTATCACAAGACAAGCTAATCCTATCAACCCACCTCTTCCCACCCTTCTAAACTTCTTCAGAGACTTGTTCAACATCGACAAACTCAAAGGCTCTACAATCCTGGTCTATCGATCTGCCCTAAACACCGTCTTCAAAGCCGCCAATAGCACGAACCTACTCGAAGACTATCGAATTGCGGCGCTTCTACGTTCATACGAAAATGAAAGACCCACCACCAGAAGGTCGATAACAGATTGGGACCTTTCTCTCGTCCTCCAGTCCCTAATGAGTGAACCATATGAACCCTTCAGGACACCTCTCTTCACCTCATGACCCGCAAAACAGTCTTCCTCGTCACTCTTGCAGCCAGCCTACGGTGTTCGGTGATTCAAGCCCTCTCAGCAAACCCAGCATACTGCATCTTCAGCCCCAACCTTTCCTCTGTTACTCTCTACCCAAGATCAACATTCAGAACGAAAACACAAAAACCCTCGGAACCACCGTAACCAATCACTTTCCCGGCTCTATCCACCCTATTTGGTAACGAACCTGAACGCCTTTGCCCAGTCAGAGCCTTGCGCTTCTACGTAGCCCGGACTCGCCGTAGTACATATGTGCTGTTTCCGTAAAAGTAAAAACCGCCACCACAACTAGAAGTTAACGGTCAAAACCACATTGATGTCGACGAGGCTACAAGCACCTTGATAATCGTAGCTTCGGTCGCTACAAGGGTAACTTAGATTATTTTTGTTTATGCCTTTAATTCTAAATTTTAGTTTTAAACTTAATACTTAAATTGTCGAAAAATACTGTGGGGAGAAGGAATTCCACATTTTAGTTTCTAGTCTCCCCATATTCGTAAGGGTTACTTACACAGGTCCCTTTCTAAAAACTCGGCTTTGTCTAAAATCACTTAAATGTAGGGATTTTAACTTCAAACATTTATATTTCTCGGTGGTAAGGGTTTTTTAAACCATCAAGGTTTTAAATTGTAAACTTGTTGGATCGGCTTCTAACAACCACATCTAGAACGAAATTCAAATGCAAGGTTTTACCGTAGCATGCAAATGGCATAGTAATTCTTCATGTTTACTTCTTGTTTGCTTAGATTTCAAAGGAAAACATATTTCTATGTGCCGTTTGCGAAAATATCCACTACCTGTAATTATTGCGGTCAGTTCCTGGATGCTCTGTTACCCTAGAGGATTTTGAACTCTTTCGATCCTCCCAGCTCAGGGATCCGTCTGCGCATGCAACAACACGTGCAGACCCTCCATAAATGGTGTTACGGCATTAGCCAGCCATCTCTTTTCCTCCAGCCTCCGGCCAAGACACATTGCCGCTGTTACCTGCTCTTCTCCAGCTTCTTTCACTGTTCTTTTGCCCATAAGAAGTCTTTCGTTGTTCTTTCGCCCTGAAGAACCCTTGCCCCAAAATCTTTCATCATGCAATTCATCTGACACCACCCTCTCGCCAATCTTTCGCTGTATCTTTTGTCAAATTGATCTCGAAAGTTTGTCTGCTCAAGGTAATGGCCTGACATCTCAGTAGACAGGACGCTTCCATGCAACCTGCGACACTCTACCATCTTTGACCACAGACCTGCCGGCGCCCTTTCCCTCTACGCCAGCCGCCACCTACCATTTTACCGGACGTTGCCGCAAGTTTTTCCGACCATTGATCATCTTTCGCTCGACCGCTCTCCCCTGTTTGAAATCACTCGATGCATCCACGCACTTCACGAGAAAACACTCATGCCGTCCACAGCTTCGCCTCCACCTCATGGCAGCCAATCAAGCTTTCGCTCGTCAAACCATCGTCTGCAACTGACTCCCTCGATCGTCTCTGCAACCCAACGAGACATCGTCTGTCGCTGTCCCCCCTCGCTGTGTATCGTCACCTTTTTGGCCGACTCCGGTTATCCGTCAACCCACTGTTCCACTCGGTTCCCGGCTCGACTCGAATCTGCCGCATGGCCACCAGTTTTCCCTCCCCATGGCATGATCTTCGTTGGTTGTTTTCATCCTCTCGCATCCGCTCCATCAAGCCTGCCATCCCTCACTTTGTGCCGTCAGGCCTGCTGCCCTTCACCCGTCCTGTCAAACCGACCTTCGCTACTACCCCATGGCTTGACTCCACGCTGTCTGCAGCCTTTCTCCAACCATTCTCGGCTACGCTTCCAGACTTGGTGCCTTTTGTCCCTCTCTGACTGTTGTTTGCAGCTCTTCCATGCCACGACCATCATTTGCAGCTCCATCAACCCCACTTACCGGCTCGTTGCACCTCGCCGAGGTTCGTCTCAGTTTTTCGGTGACATACTTCGCAACTGTTGTTTTGCCGCTCGTCATCGGACTTGACTGACTGTCGCTAACCCTCGTCCATTGAAGCCTGTTGTCCCTTGTCTTACGTTGCAGCAATTTTTTTTCCTGAACCTACTGTCATGCTAACCTTCTATCGACGTGCCTGCCTGTCCATCACCTACGTTATTGCAGCCAATTCGGACCTGCGCCCTTTTCAACTGCTGTCCCTCACCTATAGTTGTTCATTGACAGAATGGCTTCAACTCTCAGGAATTTTGGCCAAATTTCCACTTTTCAAAACAACTGAAATTACAATGCAACGACATATTTCTTGCCTTTTGTTTATTTTTTCAAAGCTTTCGCCTATCCCTTATGTGAAGCGCTTTGGCTAGTCCACTACATTGCAGTTCATTTGTGCGCCACCACCCACTTCTGACACTTGGCCCCAATCTCTACCTTTTTCCTTCCCCGAAGGCAGAAAGGGGTGTGACGTGACGTGCGACTATATTACAGATAATCTGGCACAGTCACAGACAAAACGTGCCATTTTGACTAAATTTCTGCAGTTTCACCAATCTTAGACCGATTGGGACGTTCTAATACACTATTTTAATCGTCTCAACGAGACCTTTCTGTTGATGGAAGAGCCAGATCAATAGAATAAAGCACTGAAAAGTTATTCATTAAAAACCAATAAATATGCACGTAGCCATACGAAAAAACAGATTAGCTGCAGAAAATTTTGCCCTGACAATTGGTGTCGCAGACAGTGGCAGAAACTTCTGCTTTGGGGCTTGCTTCCAATGTAATGACTGTAAATCTAACAGCAAGATATTCGATCTTAGTAAGTTGAATTTAAGATGTCACCACTGAACTTCTGTACTGTCTCTTCAGAGTGGCATTCTTCCTGGAAAACCGGTCAATTTCAGGGAATTTACAAAGATTGCATAAACCCCTTTGGCCTAAGTTATTAAGTTGTACATGTCGTCGTGCGTTTCAAGTTTGTTCTGTTTACGCCATTCCCACTCTCATCAGTCCCTGTTAGGGGGCGCAATTTCTTCGTCATGCCTAGGAATGTGATGTTGTCATGACAATTTAAAAAAAAAATACCACATCAGGGAAATGACTGAGATATCACTTAAAATGCAACCAAATGCAACCTTGGGGGACCCTCTGAAAATGGTGGCCATCTTAGAAAAATGGCGACACGAAAACGTTTTTTCACAATTTCCACGAAAACAGCTGCCTGTACGACATAAATGTTCGGCACAAACTTAGATAATTAAATTCTATACAAAAAAAGTTGGTTATGGAACTCTGTAGAATGAACGGTTACAAAGTATAATATAATCCAGTTTGGCGCCAGCTTAGAAAAATGTCAGCAAAACATACATATTTTTCCTCATTTCCCCAGAATGTTGTGTTAGGTGTCTTTCCGTATGTTTATTAGATCAAGATATTTAATCGCAATAAATTCATGTCACTGCAGTGACCAGTGTGCGATGGTTTGGCAGAGGCAGAATTCGTCCTGATATTGTCCTAATTGCGACCATTGTTTTAAACGTGTAGGACGGCTTGGGGCCCAAATTGATGGAATTGTTCACTCACTGTGAAAAGCATGAAATTTAGTATGGATACTCCGATAACAGTTTTTTGGCTGTAACTCCTTAACCGTCAACTAATCAAAATTATAATGTGAAGCAAAATAGTTCAGCACACAATTTTGGACGAGAAAGGTGATATACATCTTTAAGGAAAAAACAACGATTGAACCCCAAAATCGTATTTCAAGTTTACCCACTTAATTCGCACGAGCGCTCCATTGTTGAATTGGTTATTATAGTGACCTTCAGTTTTAAAGTGATATTGCGAGCTTTCTAATGGCTCTAAATGGACATGCTTAGATATTCTGAAAGGTGGGGGTATATTATTTTCATCAATCCTAACTGAAATTGATATCTCGTATAGGGACCGTCCTTCGCCCGTTTAAATGTGTAGCTGTAATTAATGTAACGGCTAGTTGCAATTACTAAGTGCCATTGTAATGCTCATATTTGTATTTGTATCTAAGCAAAACAATTTCGATTAGGATTGATGGAAAAAATAGATTCCCACCTTTCATAATCCTAAGAAAGTCCATTTCGGGATATTAGAGGGCTCGCAAGACTACTTTGAATTTGAAAGTCACCATATGCGTTCGCTGCTACGTCATTACATCTTCACATTTATACGAACGTAGGACGGTCCCTATTAAAGTCGAACCATTTTCGTTAGGATTGATGGAAAGAATAGATCCCCATTTTTTAGAATATCCTAGGCACGTTCATTTCAGGCTATTAGAAAGATTCCAAGAGCATTTTGAAAACGAAAATCACCAAACGCTTTTGCCGCTACGCCATTACCTCTTCACCTTCAAGTGGGCGTAGGACGGTCCTAAGTTAAACAATTTCGGTTAAGATTGATGGAAAGAATCGATCCCCACCTTTTAGCAAAGCCTAAGCATGTCCATTTCAAGCAATTATAAAGATCGCAAGAGCACTTTGAAAAACCGAAAATCACTATAAAAACCATTTGAACAATGCAGAGCTCGGTACAAATCAAGGGGGGAGGGGGGTGTTAACTTGAAATCTTGTATATCACTTTTCTTGTCCAGAATCGTGTGCTGAACATTTTTGCTTCGCATTATACTTCTGATTTGTTGACGGTTAATGAGTTACAGCCCCCCAAAAGTTTTTTTTTTTGGGGGGGGGGGGGGAGGAATCACCCCTCATCGCCCGGGGAGGGTTTGAACTTACTATTATAGCTATTTTTTCCCTTCATGAGCATCCATACCAAATTTCATGCTTTTCACAGTTATGTGAACAATTTCATCAATTTGGGCCCCAAGCTATGAGGCGCCGTTTGGGACATAATTAAGTTGCCTAAAATATATATAATGTGGCGAATATATAAAATATTTTGCGCATATATACAATATTTTGTCAAATATATAAATATTTTAGCATATATAAAATATTTTCCATATATAAAATATTTTCCATAAATTAAATACTTTCCATATATAAAATTTTTTCCATATATAAAAAGTTTTCCATATATAACAAGTTTTCCATATATAACAAGTTTTCCATATATAAAATTTTTTCCATATATATGAAGTTTCCTCGCGCAATCCTCATTATATATAAAGTTTTTGTGCGCATCAATCTGCGCAGGTCTCCGCCCAAGGTGACCAACGCCATCTACCGGCAGACAGGGCAACTATGGCCTTGCGCGTTGCGGCCTGTTGCCTATTAACGCAACAGGACAGAACAGAACGCAATTCATTTGCAAGTAGGCTTCAAATTTAAAGCAGTTTTGAGAAAAAGCGTAAAATAAAAATGTACGTTTAAATATTGTGTTAGTATGCTTAAACCTAACACAATTAAGAATTAATTACATCTGTGCTATAAAAATGAAATTTCGTAGCACAGTATAATTTCTACGATAATTACTTCTTTCTGCCATGGCGTTAAGCTTACTTTTAATACTAAGGCACCATTTAAATTCACGTTTTTATTTTTAAGAGTTTCTTTCAAAACAGCTTTAAAATTTATGCATATTGCAGGTAAGCTGCCTTCTGTTTGCGGGCAGTAGGAGCTATCTTGCCAGGATTAACGATGATCATGATGATGCAGGACCAGGGACCTTAGTCTCGACTTATCGCTTTCATCACGTCTATTTCGCTTTCGACACAAAACGTAAGATACAGCGTCGAATAAGGGACGTTTTTAAAGTCAGCGGCTTACGAATCGCTTGGCAGCGGGGAACGCTTTCCCATTGAAATAACAAACGGGCAGCGTTTCCGCTTGCAAGCGAGTCACAAGCCACTGACTTTAAAAACTTCCCAATACGTTTTGAAAATACCTCGTAATACGAGTCCCGAACCCCTTGCGAGGTGACTCTGTCGCAGTCGGCCAACAAAACGTAAGCGGCTATTTTTAAGAGCTTTTGGGAACGAGGGTACGGAACTTCCGGTACAGTGGTACTTGTGCTACAACACTTCGTTGCATATGATTACGGTACAGCTTGTTTCTAATTTTAAAATTCTGTATTTCTTGGATATGCATGTAACGCATGCAGTGATAAACTAGTAAGATATTACAGTTGTTCGCTGAATGCGTAGACATTCATGACATTTATTTGTGTAGAATTTATTGATTTGCTATTTGCTTGCAACCGCAATCGCTTCTAACTTTTGAATCCAATGCGATTAACAGCCGTGCGCAGAGTCGTCAATAGCTTCTGAGTGAGTGACGGGAGTAATAAACAAAGGATCATCGGTATCATAAGGAAAAAAAAAACGAAAACTGCTAATATCTGTTTTCAAAGAATCTTTTTTTCTGAATTATATAGCTTTGATCAACGTTTCCAACCGTTAGCTGATTTATTTTTTCATAACCATGGTTCACTGGCGGGCAGCCAGGGAGAGTAGAGTAGTAACTCTATTTAGAGTAGAGTTATTACTCTACTCTCCCTGGGGCAGCTCTGGTCCTGCATCAACATGATCATCATGATCATCGTTAGGTCTGGTAATTTAGCTCTACTGCCCGCAAACAGAAGGCAGCTTACCTGCAATAAGTATCAATTTTAAAGCTGTTTTGAAAGAAACTCTTAAAAATAAAAACGTGAATTTAAAAGGTGCCTTAGTATTAAAAGTAAGCTTAACGCCATGGCACAAAGAAGTAATTATCGTAGAAATGATACTGTGCTACTAAATTTCATTTTATAGCACGTTTCCTACGTTTTTCTGTCATGGTGTAAGCATACTAACACAATATTTAAACGTACATTTTTATTTTACGCTTTTTCTCAAAACTACTTTAAATTTGAAGCCTACTTGCAAATGAATTGCGTTCTGTTCTGTCCTGTTGCGTAATAGGCAACAGGAGCTAACGCCGCAACGCGCCACGCCACTACACCTAAGGCCATAGTTGCACTGTCTGCCGGTAGATGGCGTTGCTCACCTTGGGCGGAGACCTGCGTAGATTGATGCGCACAAAAACTTTATATATGAGGATTGCACGAGGAAACTTCATATATATGGAACAACTTGCATATATATGGAAAAAATTTTATATATGGAAGTATTTAATTTATGGAAAATATTTTATATATATGGAAAGTATTTTATGTATGGAAAATAATTTATATATGGAATAAAATTTATATATGGAAAATATTTTATATATGGAACATAATTTTATATATGTTAAAATATTTATATATTTGACAAAATATTATATATATGTGCAAAATATTTTATATATTCGCCACATTATATATATTTTAGGCAACTTAATTATGTCCCAAACGGCGCCTCATACCAAGCCGTCATGCATGATTAAAACAAAGGTTGCAATTAGTACGATATCAGGGTGAATTCCACCTAGACCATTGCACGCTAGGTACGGCAGTGACATTAATTTATTGCGATTAATTATCTTGATCCTATAAACGTATGGAAAAACAACTAACATAACATTCTGGGGGAACTGAGGAAAAATACATGTTTTGCAGACATTTTTCCAAGCTGGCACCAAATTGGATTATATTCAATCGGTAAAACTTTTTAACCATTCATTCTACTTAGTTCTTTAACGAACTTTTTTTTATATAGAATTTAATTATCTTTAAATTTGTGCTGATACATTTCTGTAGTACAGGCAGCCGTTTTCGTGGAAATTTCGCCATTTTTCCAAGATGGCCGCCATTTTAGGAGGGCTCCCCATGGTTGCATTTTAACAGTGATATCTCGTAGATATTCCAAGTCCATTTTCGTTGGAATTTGGTGTTCGGACTAAATGTTTGGGTCAACTCACTATTCTACTGGACTATCAGGAAAATTTGTCCGATATACTCTGGAAAACTTGGGAAAGTCAGGAATTTTTATCATGAGGTTTTAAACGCCATCATGCTCATGCTTCATCCTTTGGTAACTGCTACCCTTCAACCTCTTTCCTTAGCAGCTTTCCTAATCTTACTCATCAACGGCTGCTGTTCCTCTCATTTTTCACCGCAGCTTTTTCGTACTTCCATTCTTGAACCTGCTGTCCCACTGCCATCAAGGTTGTTGCATCATATAATCATCGGCCTTCCTATAAACCAAACTTACCACATATCTCCGATCGTCATGTCAGGTGTCCCTCACCAAAGGTCACTATGGCTGCAACAAGCAGGCAAATGGTTAGGCAACACGACTAAAAAAAAATGTGTGTGTAATAATAATAATAATAATAAAGATATTTATTTCCATATTGAGGAAAATGGAAAACAGGAAGGGACTGTTAGGATCCACTAACACCTGTCCAGCATACTAAATATGGACAAGTTCTTGTTGTCTTGTTTACTTTGGCTGAACGAAATTAAAAGTAGGAAAATACGCATTACTAAAAGTTTTGTCTACTCCACTTGTAATTCCGTTTTGGAGTAGCAGTGAATTTTCGGTGGCATTAATTGTGGTTGGTGTTGGCCCACAATCTTCCACCTTTTTGAGGCTTCTGAGTAGTGTTACTAGCTTTTAACCTAGTTAGCCATGTTGTGCTTTTCAAATTTCTGCGCTGTTGTTTCCTCCTGCCTGCATTAGAATGTCGTGGCGATGGTGGCTCCCTCTCATATTTTCCCTCTTGTGTTGGCATTAGAAGATTTTCTTAGCATGTGTAGAGTTTGGCAGTCAGATTGGGCGTCACAATCTTCATAATATTTTGG
>JAHWFP010231748.1:4215-19340 GCA_023313725.1 Lithobius niger | reverse complement strand
CCAAAATATTATGAAGATTGTGACGCCCAATCTGACTGCCAAACTCTCCACAAGCTGGGAAAATCTCTTAATGCCAACAAAAGAGGGAGAAGATGAGAGGGAGCCACCTTCGCCACGACGTACTAATGCAGCAGGAGGAAATAACAGCGCGGACATTTGAAAAGCACAACATGGCTAACTAGGTTAAAAGCCAGTAACACTACTCAGAAGCCTGAAGAAGGTGGAAGATTGTGGCCAACACCAGCTACAATTAATGCCACCAAAAATTAGCTGCTACTTCAAACCGAAATTACCAACCGTAATGTATAAGGGTAATACTTATACATTAGATAAAAAAAAAATAGTTATACATACAAAAATTAACCAATTATAGGAGTAAAAATATGAACAATTGTAATCTAAATATTAGAAACATTTGAAAAATCTTGCAAGATTGGTCCCTTCGAAGAAGTTGTCTAAAAATATGTAAGTTCGCAGAATCTACCACCTCCGATGATAAGCTGTTCCAGGGGTGCGCCACACGATTTGAAAAAAATTATTTTCTACAGTCTCTTTTGATAAGCGCAACCATCAATTTATGTGCGTGTCCCCTAGTATAGCCATTGCCATGAACCACAAAGAAAAGCTTCGGGTCAAAATCAACAAATCCCCATAAGATGGAGAATGTTAAGCACAAATCTGCATGCAATCGCCGCAGCTTGAGAGACTCAAGACTCAGTTTATTAAAACGCATTGCATAAGACAAATTGTAGTATCCTAATACTATTCTCGGCCTGTAAGGCATGAATTTTATGTAAGTATGCATGATTTCTATTATTATTATTACCACAATGGAAAACAAGACCTTTGTTATCATTAATAGGGAGCTGTCACTTAGCTGACCATTGGAAAATGGATTCCAGAGATGCCTGAAGCATTGCATGGTCATTTGAATCAGTAATGGATCGATATATCTTGATATCTGCGAATTTTGGCAATTTAACATTTATTGAGTTAGACGACTGGTCAGAAATATAAGTAATAAACAACAATGGGCCCAAATACTGATCTCTGTGGGACACCGATGGTTACTGGTAAGGAAGATGATGTGGTGGTTCCCAATTTTACTGCTTGAGTTCTGTTCCTAAAAAAATCATTAAGCCACAGGACAATTTTTCCGTTGATACCCTTGTTAGATAACTTTACTGGATGCTTGGCATGTGTCACGGAATCGAAAGCTTTGGCGAAATCAATACGTAAAACGTCAACTGGTTTACCGTCTTCCCTTGATAGCGTCCAGTCATTGAGACAGGTTAAGAGCTAAAGGGTCGTCGAACGACCTGGAAGAAAGCCGTACTGGTCATCTGGTATAAAATTAATAAGATGATCAGATTTGAAGGACATTTAGCACTTAATTTGGCGTGCAAGCGTGAGCCCATTTTGCCGAAGTGTATAACCATCAAGCCAAAAGCGGGAGGTGTGCGTGGTCGCGCCATCGCCGCAACAACCGCCTATCAATTTCTATGCGCGAATCGGCGATTGCCACTGGAAATTAAGGGAGTTGCGTTCGAACTCCAAGATGTTAGGAGATATCCTGGAAAATAAAATAACTGAAAGTCTATGGTCTTGTTTGCATAAGTATATGAATTATGAATGTGAAAAGGAACAGAGAGTAACTTGGACTAGACATGTGTCCAAGCTTCAGAGATTGGGCGGGTATGTACTCTCATACGAAATGGCGTTAAATGGTACTAAAAGGAAGTGCATGAGTGACTTTCCTGAGGCTGGTGAAATCAATCGCTCTAGTAGGGTTGAACTAGAGATAGCTAAGGTGAATGATTCGAATGTGCAACTTAGTGATGCTGAAATGAGTGTGCTCAATCTGGACCATAAGTCTGGACCAGGAGACAATCTTAATGTAAAAGCAAACCTCGTAGCTGACGTGGAGTAAGTGTAAGCCAGACACACTTGGGCACCCAAAGTGAGGCTGCAGTTACAGAAGTTGATCGTCTAACCACCCCCGAATGTAGTGCCCAACGTATCAGCACAACAAGTAAAAGCTATCAAGCAACTGCGAGGCCGTGATGACATCGTTGTGTGCAAAGATGATAGAGCGAATCAGA
This sequence comes from Lithobius niger, assembly GCA_023313725.1. Lineage (NCBI taxonomy): Eukaryota > Metazoa > Arthropoda > Chilopoda > Lithobiomorpha > Lithobiidae > Lithobius > Lithobius niger. The sequence goes on along the minus strand of JAHWFP010231748.1, from coordinate 17,238 downwards.
CTATTGTGCTGCTAAAGAGTGTCCTTGATTTGAGAGTTGAGCTGGAAACTTTGGCGTCAGGATTGTATAAACCAACAGAGGAAAATGTAGGGAATCGACAATTTTCTGACCTTCAGTTTAGTCTTAATAGATTGTATGAAGAAGGGTATCTCAGTAAGGATGGAGGAAAATTCAAAATTGTCTCCGTAACTCCCTCAACGACTTCCCACTATTTTTGCTAAGGTTAAAACCCATAAGGAAGGGACTTCCCTTAGGCTTATCTCATCTGCCAAAGGGAGAATGGGCCAGCAGCTTGACTGGGAAGTCGCTGAGCGACTAAAGATATATCTGTGAGGAAAATGTACACTTAGAATACTAGTGACTTGCACGATATCGTAGAGAAAATGAAGCTTGTTGAAGACGAACTCCTGGTTTCCTTCGATGTCGTTAAACTCTTCCCCAGTTTCACTCATTGAATGATATTGGAAATGCTAGCCCTCTCGCGGAAAAGGTGGAAAGTACCGAGGAAAAAATACCGAAAAGACAGGGCCATGCTGAAAGTATTGCTGTCATCCATATACATCCAGTTCAATGGAAAAACTTATTGACAGGATGGAGGAGCCCCTATGAGCTACTCCAGCTCGCCAATAATGGCCGAGATGGTCTTACAACACCTAGATGAAATGGTCCTCAATTCCGATACAAGTGTCAAGATTTGGGCTAGGTTTGTTGATGATATCTTGACTGCTATGAAGAAGTCGAAGTTCGATGAGTTCCTTAAAAAAGTTGACAGCTGGAGAGAAGCCATTCAGGTAACCGCTGAAAAAGAAGTTGAGGGAGTTGGCCTATCTTGACGTGAAACTAAGAAGAAAGCAGAATGGTGAGATTGAATACGAATCGTACGTCAAGCTGATAGCAACAGACCGAGCTATCTTGTACACATCAGGGCACCTAAAACAACAGCTGAACGCAATTGCTCAAAGCGAACTGGTTCGCATAGTCAGGAACACGAGCAAAAATGCCCTATAGCGGCCCCGCATCTTGAGAGAGCCAAAGTGAAGTTTCTGAAACTGGGATACCCAACTGGATTAAGAAAGCAACTGGCTGACTGGCTGACAAAGAAAGCATGGATGATAATAAAGGAAGAAAAAAGCAGGAAACTTAAGACAGATGAAGAAAGAAAAGAACAAGTAAGGCCCAGGGTAGCCATAACATACCTCGAAGGAGTCTCGAATCACATTCAGAATGTGTTCGAAAAAAATGGTTTTACCACGTTTTTGAAGAATGTCGAAGGACTGAGAAAGTGTATCACAAAGCCGAAAGTGAACAAGGGTGGAAACCCTGCAGCAGAATCAGAGCGACGCGCGACGCTACGTCGCAGTACGGCTGGTAGTGTTGCAGTACGATTTATCCTACACTTTTTCTTTCCTGGTCTTTTTGAGATAATTTCGCCAAAAATTGACCGATTTTGACGTTCAAATACACCGTTTTAACCGTTTTTTCGAGAGCTTTTGAATGGTGCTATTGTCATAACGATAGGTTTAGTCGTTCTCAAGTAATTTAGCAAAAACAACCTACAAAGGTCTAGGAAAAAAGTTCTTGCAAAAAAATTGTTCATTGTTCAAAATTGGGCCTCTCAAAATTTTGCACAATGCAAAATTCCACCTTCACACCCTTCCTGCCACCTACAGACACCCCTCTTTCCGCAGACCGTTTTTAGTTTGCAAAAAGCTTGTCGCAGACTGGCTGAAAATGTTCTGCTTCTGGGGGTGGAAAAAGTGTGAGGGAGACACAAAAAGCCAAAGACGAAACTGAAATGGGAAGAGTGAGAAACACCAGAGAAGCAGTGTACCGAATTCCTTGCAGGTACTGTGATGCAGTATATGTGAAACTAGAAAGGGGGTGAGAACGAGAGTGGCACAACACATGGCTAACGTCCGTAATGATAAAGATAACGGCATCGCAGTTCACTGCAAGAAGACGAAGCACAAGATTGATTGGAAGAATACCAACACTCTAATTGAGTCAAACTCCAGGAGAGACCCACACCTCAGATGCTTAGAATCCTTAGCCATACAACATCATGAGCAGAAAGGGATAAACCTTATGAACATTCAAGGCCCAGCATTTTCAAGAGTTTTACACCTTGCCAACAAAAGCCTCCGCAGTTGCCTTGATGATCAGTGGGCCTTGCAAGAAAGATCGGAAAAAATCAGTGGTGCAGCCCTGTGAATACTGAAGGCTCCAACGCCGCTCAAATTTGAATCCACTGAATGTCCAGGTTGAGGAAAATGTAAGAAAAAGTCTGGAAAATCTTAAAGCCTGTAGAAAAAGCCTGAAGAAGATGGGCAGTGGTCGTTGAAAAATAGCGAGATTAGGTCAGTCTCAGTGAAGTGAAAGTGAGCGAACTAAAGTATAATTCGTTTTTAAGTTTTATTAAATTTGGAGTTTCACAGTATGTTCCACAACGACGTTTTAAGACCTAGCCCACATTCACGTCTTCTAACTTTTCAGGCTGCCTGTTCTGTGTGTGCATCATGCCACTTACAGGCTTCACAGCTCTTTCGGATCAACGCCCTTCAGCTAGCAATCCCTCACCATCCAGCTTTGCAACTTCATGCCCTCATTCTCCGCTGCCAGCTGTCCTTCGACAATTTCCCTGGCAGCTCTGTTAAACTTCTTTTATCGCTACCTACTGTCCTTCACCCAGAATCATGGCAGTTCTTCGGGACCTGCATCCCTCGACCAAGTCAAGCCTGAATTGCTACATCCCTAACCTTGGCAATACCTACCTGCTGCCCGTCGTCTTACTTCATTGCAACCTGTACTGCTGCTCGAAGGCTCACCACGGCTCCTTTGGACACGAGTCACGTCTCCCGTTCATCGTTAGCACCGTTAGAAATGTGAAAATTTAAAACTGCTTTCCTCATTTTTACTCGTTTACAACCGAGAATGACTTTCAGGCCTGATCCCACAACCCTTCATGAAGACACTCTCGTGACATCTTCTCACACCGCCAATTGTGAAAGCATCCTCAACCATCAAGACTGCCGTCCAATCTCCCATCCCTCCTTAAAGGTAAGCTTCCCCCCCCCCCCCCCTACGAAAGAATGGCAAAACTCTACCTAAACTTTCTCGCTTCGCCATGCCTCAGAAAGTCCATTCCCATCGCAGATAGCCTTTGCGCATTAAAATCTGGCGAGACTACTACAGATAGCCTTTACGCATTGAACGCTGCTAAAACTAGATCTCACCAGGAACCCAGCTCAGACCCTTGGGAACCCGTCATCTGGTGCCCGACACCATGTATTGATGAGGTCAACTGTAATGCAAAAATTACAGGTAGTGGATATTTTCGCAAGCGGCACATAGAAAGCCCAATAGGTTTCTATTGCCTAAACGAAAATATACACTACCTGTACCCAGCCAACCTCCCCTCTTCGAGTCACCAACATGACATATTGAGAGGAAAAGTAGATGGCTGGCTAACGCCGTTACACCATTTATGGAGGGTCTGCACATGCTAGCTTATGCGCAGATGGGTCCTTCAGCTGGGCAGATCGAAAGAGTTTAAAATCATCCAGGGCAACAGAGCATCCAGAAACTGAATGCAAAAATTACTGGTAGTGTAAATTTTCTTTTAGGCAATAGAAACCAATTTTAACCTCCCCCAGGTAAAATTGGGCTTTTTCGTCCCAGTATCTTTGCAAATTTTCGACAGTCTGATTTCTCTGGAGTTGAGGGGCTCAGAACGAGTGTCTTCGTCAGGCTACCACATAACTGCTCACTTCGTCATGATCATTCGTCTGCTATTTGAATGCGACGCGGGGCCATAGCCTCCGTTACTTGCAGGCCAGTACATCATGTGTACCCCAGCAACCTATTAAACTCGTCTCTCAGCAGAAACTGGATAGTCAGGTACCCAGGTGCTGTTTTTGAGTTGAGGTGCGACTTTTGGTCTAACTAATATTTTTTTGATGGATTCGAGCCAAGTTTAGGGTTCTAAAAAAGAATTCGACAGGTGCTCCCCTCCCTTAATCCTTGGGAAAAATTATATATTCCAAGATGGCTGCCAGATAATAAGTTAAAATGTAATTTTAACCATATCTAATCACTGAAAAGGGTATAAAGTGCTTAAATAGACCCTCCTTTGGTTTATACTGAAGTCATAATATCGCATTAGACCCTTTCCACTGCCTATGACTAAATCTAAATTTCCAAAATGGCCACCATCGATGTACGGATAGGCCTAGGCTATATCGATGTATTTAGTAACAGTCACATTAGTCAGGGAGCAGTTGTAGGAAATTTAGGGCTACTGTGCACAATTTTCCAACTTTTATTTTTCATTTGGGAGTTGTTTACATCCCAAGAGAGTTTTTCACATGTTGTCACCTTGGCAATACGCATTTAAGGTATTAGGCATTAAAGACGGCGGCAAAAAAGGCACCCAATTTTGCCATTTGGCCGATCATGCAAGAACCGTTAGTGATACACAAAAACGGTTGTGATAAAAGTTGTTTGCAATAATGTAATCTACAATATCATTCCCATACGTTTTTTTCTTATCTCGTATGGTTTTCGAGAAATATGGATTTTAGGCCATATTCGGCCATTCTTTATAATTTAATGCTAACAGACGTCTCAATTTGTCAACCTACAACTTTCAATTGCTGCTGCGTCGTTTTTAATTCAGTTGGATGGCTCCAATTGGATTCATTCGAAAAGGTGGGAGTGTCTTCTTTGCAACAAGGGTCGTTGAAAGAGCCTTCTACCTTTAGGAACCGAGCTGGGCCCGTTTTACTAGGGACTGTTATAACAGGGACTGGTAGAGACTTTTCGTTCATTTACAACTTTCAAATGGTGCTGATATGCTTCTAATTTAGATAGACCCATCAACTACCATTTTTGCAAAGAAGGCATCCCCACCTTTCGAATGAATCTAATTGGAGTCATCGCCTTAAATGAGAAACGTCTCAGCACCAGTTGAAAGTGGTAAATGAGCGAAAAGTCAAACGGTGACTGAGATACCTGCATCTAGTAAAACGGGCGTAGCTCGGTTTCTAACGATCGTATACCCTTTCAACGACCCTTGTTGCAAAGAAGACTCTCCCACCTTACGAATAAATCTACTTGGAGCCATCCACCTTAATTAGAAATCACACAGCATTAGTTGAATTTTGTAAGTTGACAAATTGAGACGTGTTAGTATTAAATTAGCAAAAAGAAAATGGCCGAAAATGGCCTAAAATCCATTATCCTCGAAAACCCTAAGAGATAAGAAAAAAATTATGGGAATGACATTGTAGATTACATTATACCAAACAACTTTTATCTCAACCGTTTTTGTGTATCGCTAACGGTTCTTGCATAATCGGCCATAGGGCAAAATTGGGCGCCATTTTGGCCGCCATCTTTAATGCCAAATACATTAAATGTGTATTGCCAAGGTGGCTACATGTGAAAAACTATCCCTTGGGATGTAAACAACAACTCCCAAGTGAAAAGTAAAAGTTGGCAAATTGTGCACAGTAAATTTCCTACAACTGCTGCCTTACTAATGTGACTGTTACTAAATGTACGACATAAGCCTATCCGTACCTCGACGGCAGCCTTTTGGAAATTTAGGTTTAGTGACAGGCAGTGGAAATGGTCTAGTGTGGTATTATGACCTCAGTATAAACCAAAGGATGGTCTATTTAAGCACTTTATACCCTTTTCAGTGATTAGAAATGGTTAAAATTACATTTTAGCGTATTATCTGGCAGCCATCATGGAATATATAATTTTGCCCAAGGGTTAGAGGGGTGGCACCCGTCAGATTCTTTTTTAGAACCCTAAACTTGGCTCGATTCCGTTAAAAAATATTAGTTAGACCAAAAGTCACATCTCATCCACCTGGCTACCTGACAAGATGCTTGGGTTTGAGAAATCGTGTAATGGCCTGCAAGTAGGGAGGGCATGATAACAAAAAAAATTTGATTCCGAGAATATACCTTCATAATTTTATAACAACAATTAACCAATGGGAAGCCAATAAACTGCCGCAACAAGTCAACCACGCTTCCTTAACAGCGATTAAATGACCACACGGTATTTTATTAGATTAAACTATCGGCGTCACCCCTCCATCTTGAATTAACGTTTGACTCTTCTTGTACCGCGGCTTACGCCGCATAAACAAAGTATGAAAGAACTGCATTTGGTAGGTCTAAATCAATTTCTAAGCGTATACGACGTACCTGACAGTCAAGTGACACATTATTTAACATTTCCGCGATGTGCGTTTAATCTTTGGTTACCATAGTAACAGAAGTCAGCTGCCCACCGAATACGCCGTTCTGGTTAGGCCTATCGCCAATACTATGAGAAGCATGGCGATAGAGGCAACCCCAGTGCCGTAATGATATACGGTATTTGATTTAACCGAAAATAGTAGAAATAAATTAGGCTAATAACAATTATCGTAAAACTTAGTATTGTTACGGATCATAATCTATTTTAAATCTTTGAGCAACTCTTTGATCAAAAATAAAACACGTATTTACTTCCATTGAAGCGTTCTAACAGTTGTCTGCTTTTACGGGGAATTACTTTGGTTTCGCTTAAGTTCGTGATAGATCGTTGGGGGGAAACAAAATTACATTATTTATGGAGACGACAGTAGAAAATAGGATTCCTACAGATACTAAACGAACCAGTGACTGCATCGAGCAACAGTTTGTACGCTTTTATCATTTCGTGCAAACAAGAATTGTGAATTCAAGCGAGAAACCAATGCAATACAACTAGGCCGTGTTGTGCAAGTTGAAGTTTCGTTTTAAACTTGATGTTTAAGGGAGGCGGTATATTCTCATTTCAAATATAACTGGAGAGTAGTTTAAGTATCGATAAATTTTCTCAACCACTTGTTACATTCCCAAGCTGATAAAAACACTTCGCGCAAGCGCTCGGTATTTTTTCAGCTTCAGAATGTAACTCTTGGATGAGAAAATTTATCGATAAAAAACTACGCTCTCGTTATATTATTACTGATAAAATTTCTAAAATTATCGCGATAATTGATATCTCGATAAAACAAATTTTGAGGCCTCGAATAACAATTTTAATTTTGTTTATTAAAAAAAAACGTTGACTGAAGCCTACAGTGCAATCTTCGTGAATGTGAATTGTGTAGCACTCACCATTTGGCCAGTTGGCATGAAAATGCACTTGCCATTGTCCATTGCTTCCTCACCATGTAGAAACAAGTTAGCAGTTGTAATGCTTAATTATTGTTTGTATTAAACAAACTCTCCAATCAGCTAAAGTGGCTAGCAACAGTATGGCACATTTGGTTGGAGAGCCCTTGTAATTTCGCATGCAACGCTGCAAATAGGCTCTCTACAATTCTGGCCGGATCTTGGCTAAAAAATAGCATTACGAGACTGGGTTGGCAATATGGCCGCTGAAAGTGCCGCTCATGCGATTGATTTATCTAGTTGCCACATTTTGTCAACCGAGGGCGACACCATCCGTACACATTGTATTGACGGGAGTTCGGTGGTAGTTCATGGTTATGATGTTATGGCTTGGCTTGGCTTGGCTTGGCTGGTTATTTGGTTCCATTGGGTTTATTGCGGTGGAGGTTGCAATTTTATGCTCGCCCGAATTACACACGGAATAACCCTTGCGGTTTTACAATGGCTGTTTGCGGGACTTTAAAGATAGGGGAAAAGGAGGAAAGTATTGGTGGTAAATATTTGAAGAACTTACATAATGTTGTAGAACAATTTTGGTATGAGGATCGAAATATTGGGTGGAGATAGAGGCAAATAAATTATTACAGTTTCACTCCTAGATGTTGCAGTTAGGAGGAATTGGAATGGAATGAATATAATACAAATGGTAACCATGCATGGCAAACAAAGCATGACACCATGACTACAATGCACGTCATGATATGCATGCGCACATTGGCCTATAATAATACAGTCTGGACTAGACTCGAACTTCTCTGTAAGGACATCCGCCACGGGCCCAGGAACAGTCCACCACTCCATACCGGCGCCGAGCTAGGGCCGATGACCTTAGTCTTCAATCAATGGCGTCCGCCTTGTCTACCCACAAACGTCCGGCGCATCAGCACAGGATGGTGGCAGCTCAAACGCCAGCAACGGCTGCCGATACAAAATTGCCAACGAACGTGTTGCTTTTTTTTTTTTTTGCAGACGTAGAGAAATAGCTCAACTGCGACTGAGTGATATTTTTAAAACCTATTTAAAAATACTTTATAGATAATAAAAATTTGCCACCAAAATCTACTTAAAAATTTAAATTATTATTTTGAAAACCGTCACTAGCTGCCAATGTATGTCGCGTCTCTCCGTACAGAGATGCTACCTCATAGAACAGACCTCGATGAAATGAACCAGACGTGGCGGCCATTTTGACTATCCCCCTAATATCGTTGTAGAGTGGGCCGGTTAGTTTACTGGCAATTACTGGGCAAACCGCTTGCTTCTAGCCATTACGGTTTCCAAGATGTGACAATTTAAACATTGCGGTTTGCACGGTAATTTGATAATTCAGAAAAAGTACGAAACGATAATCGACTAAAAATGCAATATTATCGAATCATCGATTATAGCGCCACCCGTGCCTGCAAGTTACGGAGGCTATGGCCCAGCGTCACATTCAAATAGCAGACGAACGATCACGATAAAGTGAGCGTGATGTGGTAGCCTGATGAAGACAGTCGTTTATTTATTTATTAAATAACATTCATCGTCATTTTCATGTAGAATTGGACGATATCAAAAATAAGTTTCACACAAAAACACACAACAAACTGGAGAACAAGTCGGTCACTTCCTGTCCACAACAAGGAGAAGAGGAACAGGTTTGCAAATAAACTATGAATACACAACTTGGAAAACTACGAGTAATTACTAATAACATTTATATAAATATAAGTAATTAGTAAATTTCAGCCAAAAATAACAATTCCTGTGTATGCCTATCTACACCAAATTTTTCATAACCACCATCAGGATAGAATATGAAAACTTGTTAAGCACAAGCAGTAGCCTAGATTGCACAGAAATTCACTTTAATTTTTACAGCAGCACCCTAGAAAATACTTTTAGGGTATTGCAAACACAGTAGTTGCAATGGAAACCAAGCCTATCACATAACATAGCACAAAGGATGTTAATTATATCCGACCACCAAAACTTCACTTCATTTCAAAAGCAGCAGCCTGCAAATACTTTCACCACAGTAATTACACTTGCGACTACAGTTGTTAGCCTATCACATATCATAACACAAGAGATACTATCACATATCATACCCTACCACCAGTTCGTTATTGACATAGTGATCCAATCTAATTTTGAAGGTGATTACAGATGGAGCATTTATCACATGTTCTGGTAGGTTGTTCCAAAATTTAACCAATCGGAAAGCAAAAGAGTTACGCACAGCATTGTAGTGCGGATTTTTAATGACAATTCGAAGCGACAACCCCCTAGTAAAAATCCCTGTCCGATTTAGCACAAAGAATGAGTTTGGTAGGTTTGGTAAGAAACTATGCAGCACTTTAAACATGAAAATCAACCCTCCACGCCGTCTTCTCCATCTGAGAGAAGGTAGGTTTAATTTTAGCAAACGTTGTTCATAGGGTAAGTGAAAAAGCCCACTGACCTTTTTAGTGAAATTCCGCTGGATATTCTCAATAATTTTGGCATCCTTTACAAATAGTGGGTTCCAGAATGGAATCCCAAATTCAAGAATTGGGCGCACCAGGGACTTAAATAATGTGATTAGTACCCCTGGTACTCTAGATGAAATAGTTCTGAGAAGTAGGTACGAAATGGCATTCGCCTTTTGTGCAATGGCTGCAACATGGTTAGTCAACGTAATCCCGCATCACATTAACTTGGGCTACCATAACGTCGTCCAAATGGTATTGAGCCATGGGGTTATTTTGACCAATATGTAACACTATAACTTTGTCCTTATTGATCGGGATCTGCCACTTTTTACTTCAGTCCTGCGCGACGTCAGTTGAATTCTGGACAGAGAGAAGATCGTCATTCCCGCAACAGTTGCAGTCTTTGTGTCATCTGCAAATTTGGATCTAGTAAGGTCTGGACCTGCACAAAAGTCGGAGATAAAAATTGAAAACGGTATTGGGGCAAAGCACAGGGACTCTCGAGGGGTAATCCACTCGAAATTGCTTTCCACTCCGAGCGTTGACCCTCTAGGACCACCGCAATGAGACGGCCTGTTAGCCAATTTGTCCATACACCAGTTGGACCACACATGCCAACCATTTTGATTTTACATTCTAACTTTACCACACACACTTTACTAAGGGTACATGGATGTTTTGTTAGAGCGACGTAGTGCTACGTCGACTTAATTTTACGACGACATTCATTGATTCGCATCAAGAACCTCCATGTAACCGTGCTACGTTGCATTAGTGGCGACCTTGTAGCGAATTAGTTAAACCACGTCTTTACATCGATGTAAGGAAAGTTAGTACGATACTGGACCTCCATATACCCACTTAATTCGCTTTCTGGCTTGAGCCAGATCTATAGTACGCTGTGATTGGCGGAAACATAGGCGCTAAAACGTCATTTTGGCGCCAATTCACACCATTCACATAGTACACTACGCATTAAGATACGTTTTTTCCCGTTCGAAAAACTTTGTATTATGCCTCACTTTAGTGATGGTCACGTAACATGATGGAGCACTAATTAAATTACTGAAAATTATATCATTAAAAAATTTGGTGGGGGAGGGATACGAGAAGCGCCAGTAAACAGAAGTCCTCGTTAAGCTGGTTTTTTTTTATGTTCCGAAAAAATTTTCGTATGTTTCAATTTAGTGATGACCACATAACATGATAGAGCACTGATTAAATTACTGAAAGTTATATCATTAAAACTTTGGGGGGGGGGGGCGGAGGAGAGGCACCAGTGAACTAAAGTCCACTATTTCGTTAAGCTGGTTTTTTTTACTGTCCGTAAAAAATTATTCTGATGTTTCAATTTAGCGATGGCCACGTAACATGCCAGAGTATACTGATTAAATTACTGAAAATTACAGTATCGAAAATTTGTTGGAGGGGGGGGGGGGGAAGGCCCTAGTAAACAAAATTTGATTACTTAAGTTGTTTTTTTCCTGTTCGAAAAACGTGTTCTTATGTTACAATTTAGTGAAGGCCATGTCACACGATTGAGCATCGATTAAATTACTGAAAATTATATTATTAAAAATTGGATGGGGGGAGGGGGGAAGAGAGGCTCCAGTAAAGAAAAGTTGATTACTTGTTAGCTATTTTTTCCGAAAAATCTTATTCTTAATGTTTCTATAGATGGCACATAATAGTCATATTGATGTAACATGATGTAGGGCACCCACCATTAACTTTTTGTTTGCAGCCAATCGCCCCCCCCCCCACCCCACAATAGCCAGTCAGAGCAGTCAGATTCAAACCTTAATTATTTTTTATAAGCAAACATTAAAATTTACAGGATGTGACACGTTGCAAGCATAGGAGTTGAGTTGTTTATATTCCAAGCAATGTTCGCATGTGCCACGTCTAGCTACGCGAACACGTTAGCTGCTCTTCCCCAACTACCATGTAACCACGTTGTGCCTAAACCCAAAATCCATATACCCACGTCGCAATAACTTTAGAGCGCTTTTATCTTATATCGACTTAACATTACGTCGACGTAGCGAAATGCTCCTACCTCCATGTACCCTCGGTAACTTTGTCATAGGCTTTTTCCAGGTCGTAAAAAAATGATATCAAGAGAGTTCCCTTGGTCCATACTCTTTAATACAAAATCATAGAAACTCGAGAGATTGGTCGTGGTAGATAAACCCGTTCTAAACCCGTGTTGTCCACTTTCAAAAAGGTTATACGTTTCCAAATATTTAACTATTACCGAGGGCACATGGATGTTCGTTAGAGCGACGTAGTGTTATGTCGACTTAATTTTACGACGACATTCGTTGATTCGCATCAAGAACCTCCATATAACCGTGCTACGTCGCATTAGTGGTGAGCCCGTAGCGAATTAGTTAAACTGGCTCTTTACCTCGACGTAAGGAAAGTTAGTGTGACATAGCGGTGGGCGCGGGTCGGGTAAACCGCAGTTCGGGTCGGTTCCGGGTCGGGTCGGTTCCAAAAAAAATAATTACTGCGGTCTGCGGGCGGCTGCGGGTCTAAAAAATAAAACTACGTGCGGTTTCGGGTAAACCGCGGGTGAACCGCAGCTAAAATAAATAACCGCTGATAACCGCGTGTCACAGAAAATGCGAAACAATCGTGGCTATATTATTGGTTTTTTTTTTCTTTGATTCCCTTCACCATTAGCTGAAGGCAAGGCCAATTGAGGTAGAAAAATGCACGACCCGAAACCGAAGGTTGAGTGCGCCGTCAATAGCAAATTAAACCGTACAAACAGGAAATCCACGCTTGAGGAAGAGGAAGGGACGCACGCTGGCAAGACTTTTTAAACTTATTTTTAAATAACTGAAAAAAATTCTTTGAAGAACAAAAAATAATAATCAACTAAAGAACTGCTCTTGTTGATTTATAAACAATGTCTTCGTCTGGCTTTCTTTTGTTTCCAAAATTTTTTTCTCGTAATCAATGTCTTTGTTAGATTTTTATTTAGCGGTTACCCGCGGGTAAACCGCGTTCGGGTCGGGTCGGGTTTTATTATAGCACACATTTGCGGTTTCGGGTCGGTTCGGTTTTCAATTCAGACATTGCGGTTCCCTGCGGGTCGGTTCCAGTTTCTGTAAACGCGGGTAATTTCGGTTCCCAAAAATTGGACCCTCACCCACCTCTAGTGCGACACTGGACCTCCATGTACCCACTTAATCCGCTTTCTGGCTTGACCTAGATCTAGTAGTACCAATCCCTATTCACTCGCTCCGAAATGTACGCAACTTTCCGTCTATAGCTCGCGCGAGCAAAACGTGCTGCACCATCTGTAGGAAGCGACTACGAACTAAAGTTTCACCACG